>OX463846.1:6353516-6631081 GCA_949825065.1 Odontocerum albicorne | reverse complement strand
TATCGGTGTGTAAGCGTTGACTGACACGATCTTACACGACATCACACGAACAATCCCGATCGCGAGCAGCGGATCGCAAGCGTGATTTCAAAATATCCAGATATTTTGCGATCCGATTGATCAATCCATCAATCCGCTCATTACACGGTCAATCTTGACCGCGATCATTGATTGCGATCACGGATTGCGATCCAGATTGAGCTTTATTTTCTTTTAAATTCCCGATAGAGAGCATATGTCCATCTCTATCGGTGTGTAAGCGTTGACTGACACGATCTTACACGACATCACACGAACAATCCCGATCGCGAGCAGCGGATCGCAAGCGTGATTTCAAAATATCCAGATATTTTGCGATCCGATTGATCAATCCATCAATCCGCTCATTACACGGTCAATCTTGACCGCGATCATTGATTGCGATCACGGATTGCGATCCAGATTGAGCTTTATTTTCTTTTAAATTCCCGATAGAGAGCATATGTCCATCTCTATCGGTGTGTAAGCGTTGACTGACACGATCTTACACGACATCACACGAACAATCCCGATCGCGAGCAGCGGATCGCAAGCGTGATTTCAAAATATCCAGATATTTTGCGATCCGATTGATCAATCCATCAATCCGCTCATTACACGGTCAATCTTGACCGCGATCATTGATTGCGATCACGGATTGCGATCCAGATTGAGCTTTATTTTCTTTTAAATTCCCGATAGAGAGCATATGTCCATCTCTATCGGTGTGTAAGCGTTGACTGACACGATCTTACACGACATCACACGAACAATCCCGATCGCGAGCAGCGGATCGCAAGCGTGATTTCAAAATATCCAGATATTTTGCGATCCGATTGATCAATACATCAATCCGCTCATTACACGGTCAATCTTGACCGCGATCATTAATTGCGATCACGGATTGCGATCCAGATTGAGCGTGTAACGGGGGCCATACGATGGTTGTCGCCAAAGAAAGAATACGAGAATGGAATTTTGAATACTAGAGAGTGAGAGAGGAATACTTGGATTCTCTCCGAAAGTAATTCGAAATTTGAATCTCGGTGGGTCCGTGATACTGAATGAATTTTAAATGCCTAGCTAACAATTTTTGAACCGGTGTAAAAGGGGACGATGTATAAATGATATATATATATATATATATATATATATATATATATATATATATATATATAAACAAATTTTACATTTATGAATATATATTTTCATAAATGTAGAATTTGTTTTACTTCCGTGAATATTTCACGGGTTGCAGCTAGTCTATATTTATTTATTTATTTATTTATTTTATTTATTTATTATTACACATGACAAGAAATATACACAATTTGAGAAAAAACAACAGGTAATTTGATTTGGACATATAATTTTAATGGATCTGGGTTTGTTGCCTTTCATTTGTCGTATCCCCAGTAAACTAGGCTTTTGCCTGTATCTCACTGAGGATATTTAGCATGAAAAAATAAATCAATACTTCTTTCCGATTTTTGATAACACAAAAAACCCCGTTGCGCGCTCTCATCAACCTGACAAACAGTGACACTCAACTACAACTGGAAACATCTTGCGAAACTCAACTCCTCACACATTATCACTCCAGAAAGACCAAAAATATTCATCCCACAATATACCGCACACAATCATAAGAATAAAAATCAAAACAAATCCAAAACAAAAAAAAGAAGAAAAAAAGAAAAACACACAGAAACACAAATACAAAAACAACCAAAATTAAAACAACAAGAAGAGACCCACACTCACGAGCTCACATAAATCCTTTCCACTCGTCATTCATCCTGAAAGCCCAAGTACTCAAAATCCTGTCGCAATAACAACCACGCTCCGATCGACTGTCTAAATGGTTTTCCTACCTTTACTTTTATTGAAGTCGGCACGCCATTGTATGTAATGGGAGCCAAATAAGCATATTGTCTTTGGGCAAAAGAGAAATGATAAGCTTTTGATTCGAATATCAATTGTTTTGCTTTGTAAATATAAACACATACAATACGATCCCCCATGATCAAGTATGATTGCTAGCCATATAGTAAATGAAAGACATCTGCGCGTGTCAATACACGTTTATTGTGTGCAAGCTGTTGCACTTCCGATAGCAAAAAATCAAACCTCCGAAACGATTGACATTTTCATCTGCTACAAATTTTCGTTACGCAGAGTTTCAAGCAGCACTTTTTTGTGATGTTCAAAATTGCTATCCAATTTTATAATAAGCAGCATATAAGCTGCAGAAAAACATGAGTGCTGATATAAATTGTCAAATAGTAAAACCAGTCAGAAATGTGTCCACCAGGAATCGAAACTAGGACGCCCACTTGCTAACCGTAATTAGCAACTGTTAGACTGTGCCTGTTGACCTTTTTTTACCAGAACAATATTAAATTAACCCATATTGCTATAACGATAAAAGCCATCGCCTTTTCAGTCAAAACAAAGCAGCAAATGTATACATATTAATTCAAAATAAAACAAAATATTTGATAAGGAAAAGAAAATTTTAAAACAACACAAATCAAACATTCCCTCTCTTTTGTGTTTTATTAAGGATTTTCAATTTTGTTGTTATAATTTCGGAATAAATTTCAGGATTAACTTGTTTATATTCATTCCACGTTAAACAATATGCTACGAGACAATATAAAAATTAAATTTGATCGAAACTCGTAGAAAATTTAAACTTAATCTTTGTCTTGGTGAAGTTGTTTCGTGAAACTTTTCGTACGGCAAAAAACAGATGTTCATTAATAATTTTGTTTTGCGCCAAACTTAAAATAGAAACATTTTAGGCAGAATGATAACTTTGGTTAAGCAATTTTATCAATAGAACAACTTTAATTGAATTTGAAATGAGATTCAACATTGTTTAAAAAGTTGTCAACAAATCAAGTTTTTTTTTAACTTCAGGTTATTATATTTTTGATAATCAAATTGACGTGACAATGTTTCCTAACACTTACAAATGTTATATTAATAATGTTATATTAATAACAAATGTTATTAAATAGATACATCAATGGTAAAAATGTCTAATTAATGAGATTGCGGGTTCGATTCCCGTTGAAATTCAAATTGAAAATAAATAAATTATGCATCCATCCATCCTGCCGTGTAGCTCATGGCTGAGCATCGTGACTCCCGTTATAACCCTTGATGACTCTTTTAAATCCATCTCTGCACTCCGCAGTTCGAAGAGCAGTTTTCGAGGGTAGTCCTGTTGCGTCTTTTGCTCGATCAGTTTAACGCGTTGGGGCTCTTCTTTTAATGCATAGCTCTTCTGCGTCTCCAGCGACCCCAAGAAGAAAAGTGCACAAATAGGACATAAAACTTAGCGTTTCATTTTGATTTCCTTATTTAACATATACCTGCTTGGCTAGAATAGATCACATGAGAATAAACCTGCTAGGTTATACTGTACAACAAACGTATTCTACAATACAATATACAGGATTTTGAGTACTTGGGCTTTCAGGATGAATGACGAGTGGAAGGGATTTATGTGAGATTTGTGATTGTGTGCGGTATAGTGTGGGATGAATATTTTTGGTCTTTCTGGAGTGATGATGTGTGAGGAGTTGAATTTTGCAAGATGTTTCCAGTTGTAGTTGAGTGTCACTGTCAGGTTGATGAGAGCGTGCAACGGGGTTTCGTTTATGTGTAATAAAAAATCGGAAAGAAGTATCGACTTATTTTTTTCATGCTAAATATCCTCAGTGAGATATAAGCAAAATTCTAGTTTACTGGGGATACGACAAATGAAAGGCAACAAACCCAGATCCATTAAAATTGTATGTCCAAATCAAATTATCTGTTGTTTTTCTCAAATTGTGTATATTTCTTGTCATGTGTAATAATAAATAAGTAAATAAATAAAATATAAGACAACTATCACGCAGGGTCTACTTGCAGGGTACACAAAAAAATAGATTGTTTAAATTTTTTTGAACTAACTAACTCATCTCGTTTCATTTATTTACTTGTCTTGCATACTTTTAAGATGCGTGATTCTATTTGCGCCTTCTTTTGAATATTGTTTCAACACCCTTTTTTCATGGAAGTTATACACTTTGGATATGGATCAAGTAATTTTTCGATATTGATTCCCTCCGCATAACAAAATCACTGTAAAATACTTTTTTGTCCAACAAACAATATTTACTTCAGTAATATATTATTTTTCCGATCGACTCCTATCTGAAGTTTTTCAGTTAGTAACTCATATTTAAATTAAATAAAACACGACACTTGACACCGATGGGAACTGGATTGGGATATAACCGGTGTGAATAAAGGCTCTTGATATAAATAAAATTTGCAATCTAGCCTTTTGAAACCATGGTTAAATATAATGAGAACGAACAAGACTGAAGTGTCAGTCACTTGTCTCTTGCGGATGAGCTATTCACCTTTACATAATGGGTTTTGTGAAGAATCCTTACTGTGATTGTGATTTGTATGATGAGACTATGTATCAAAGCATTGTTTGGTTGTCCTTTATGAGACATATTTGCTTAACTAAATATCACATCTCTTGAATCTTCGAAAATACTATAATTTCACTTTGTGGTGCCATTTTTTACATTAAAGGAAAAAAAAATAAGTAAAATAAAAAACATATTAAGTGATATGTTTCCAATTTAAAATCCCCCCCCCCTGTCTTAAAGATTCATATTTACTTTCACATATTTTTCCCCGCCCCATTCACCATTGTATTACATCTCTCCCCACTTCACTACCCCTACCTCACCTCTTTTATATTAGGTTATTTACACTTGTACAGAATATATTTTAGCAACGAAGTTTATATTCACCTGACAAGGAAGACGGTGGTCTTCGAAACTAGTTGTGAACCTAAATTAAACCTGTGGGGAACACAAAATATAAAATTAGTTTTTTGTTTTACCTATTTTTTTCCTTTTATGTAAATATCACATCTTTGCCGCGTTTACTGAATGTGGCGTTTCTTCTTTATTTGAAGAATTTTTCCATTTACACTCATGGATCGATTGTATTTGTTTAAGTTCAATCAGTTTTAAAAGCTTTAAATAGTAATAAATTATTTAGTTTTTAAATCTTTTATATCATTTATAGTTAAGGCATTGACATAGTGGAGTTTTCAAGACATCCTTGAGTCAAGAGTCTTGTTTGTGCTCCCTGATGGTGAGGTGAAAACCTTGAATCCGATATGGCTATATCGTCATGTAAAGTGGAATAAACAGTGTTTGATCAAACAAATAACAATAATATTATATTTATAGATATGGATTTAAGTAATTTAATGTTAATATAAAATTGTAAATATTGATAAGACCTCCCAAAACGGGTTGTCTGACTCTTGTCTTGTTTGTATTCCTCTGATGATGAAGTGAAAACCATAAAACCGGTAGGGTTATGCCGTTACATAAAGGGGAATAAACAGTGTTTGATAACACAAATTACAATGTCTTATACTGACTAATACTATACATGTATTTGAATTTTTGGTTTTAATGTGGTGGCATAAACAATCCTAGTGTGAGCGAAATGTATATTTATTAAAAAAATTTGGATGTCTTTGTTTTCTTCTATGTATCATACCAATAAATACTTCACAAATTCATCCCAATAGACGTTACTTAATAGCATTTTAAATACATTTTCCTTCTTCTCCAAGTTCTCCTTTTGCTTGTATACCTCAAAGTGAGCTGTAACTATTAATTACACGACCACTGAGTGTTGTATTAAAAAATATAACAACTTTATTTGAGAGATTCTTTTAGAAGACGCCTTTCTTTCACTTTATAAAACAATAATCTATTACTATGCATTTAACCAAAGAACTATTTTTGATGCCTTCATCAAACTATCTTCTACAACTATGCATTTATGACACTTTGCTATATTTGCAAATTTTTGTCAAAATGTATCATACGAGTAGTTAGGCTAGAATTATCCAAGGTCTTAAGTTTGCTTGTCACGCTCAATATTATCGGTGAGATAAGAGGGGGTGGTGGGATAGCTAAGGAGGTTCTATTACAGTGATGTGTTTATACGTGTACATAGTATGTTAATGAATAAAACCAAATTTAAAAAAAATTTAAGTAAGATATAAAAAATTTGAATACTTTTATATATCGAAAGTATTATATTTAAAATGCCTCACACATCGTATACAAAATAAAAATTTATACAAATATCAACACGTTTGGATATATATTTTTTTACAGAATACCCATTGCTGTCGAAAAACGTATTTTTCGTATTTCAGATTTGCCTTTCAGGAAAAGTTTTTCTCCGTCACCTTTCAAGATTTCCCTTTAAGAAGATTTGGCCTTTGTCAACTGGTTTGCGTAAGAAATGTAAAAAAGGTGTCCCACACCCGATAATAAAAAGATCGTTTTTTCCCCTTCTAAGAAGTTACGGGCAAAGAATTTTAAATGTAAGTTATTTTATACACATAATGTTACACTGATCTTTTCCAAGAATTGCAAAGAAAATCTCTCAGAATTCATATTTGAACATTTGTTTAAAATACTTTTCAAGGGCACGGATACAATATTATTTGTCTAACAATTAAAAATAATTTTATATATTTATATTCAATGGAATTTTAAATGTCCTTTGACTTATATTTATGTATTTATGGTCAATTTCAAGAATAAACATTTTTTTACAAAATATAATTAAAATTGAGAATACGCTTAAAGATAATAAGAGACATTTAATAAAAAAATAAATAAAGATTTATTGATATTAAAATAGTATGTACATGAACTAAAATATATATTTCAAGGCAGTGAAGAAGAAAATACAATTAAGAGAAGCTATCTAAAGATTTGGGTTCATCTAATAAGATGCACCCAGTCGAGATACACCCCACCAGAGGGTGAACGTGACTGTGAGGGCATACGATATTTTCCAGCCCTTGTATATGTAAATTACAAAGAAAAAAATATTCACAATAAATAAACAGTCAATACAACCAATTCAGTTAAATTAATAATACATATACCGATAAAAAAATAGCATGCAAATAAACTCGTAATAAGGAAAGGAAAAGGAAAAACAACACATTCAAGGCAGAAGTCATCAATACATCCGGGCTCATCACTCACTACCATCTCAGCCAAGATACCTTACATCATCAGGAGGGCGAGATATTTTTCGTCCAGATATTTTTCGCCCATACTCATGAACACATAAACAATAATATAAAAATGACAAACAGTTACGTAAAAAAATTAATAAATTTATTCCCTCAGATTATAGTTATAGCAGCACAAAGATATCCAACTAACTGGATGACCCTAGATGTCCTCTTCATAGCCACATTTAGGTTGAAATTTATACTAAGTTTCGTTAATATCGCTAAGACTGGAAAATCTACTGTTGATAGTATGAAAAGGTAGTGAAGAAAATTGGAATTCAGGGGGTTGACTTTATATGTCGAGGCATTACACTACTGCAGTGCCCAAGAAATTTAGATTCTTGCACCAAAGAGGACTTGATTTGTGGAACGCCCAGTGCTGTCCAGTTGGGAAAATTCTGAGAGCAAATATGTAAATAAGCGTTTATTATGCGATAAAATAAAGAAAATATTATTGTACTTCATGAGACGTGTTTGAATAAAAAATTATGAATATCTGTTCTCTCTGCTTACTCAACGCTACAAAACACTTCAATGATAATATTTCTAGGGTGATCTAGCAAATATTTATTATTATTTGGTAAGCTCACAGTGAAAATTTGATATTTTCGCAAAAAAGTATATTTACATAAAAAGAATATGTTTTACTGAGATATATTTTTAACCTGAGATAGAACGATCATAGCACTTCATATCAGAACGAGCTGAACTGGTTGAACCTGAAAAATAGACGCAAGAATAATATACTTAACAGTTCTTCCATCCCCTCATATCCGTCGAGAATATTCAGCATCTTTCCGATCATAAACTTGCACTATGCTCTAGCAGAGATTGTTAATAGCTTCCCAGCAAACCACTCCTATTTTTTTAGGCCGTCCTTTAATCTTCATGTAGTGAAATTTTGAAATCAGTTGCCCACTAATGTTACCCTCCTCGCTGGCATATTTAAAATAAATCTTCTAAGGTAACGTGTTTCATATCCGATTTTCTTTTTCACTCCACCGGACTTCCCTTTTCCTTTGATTGTTGATGTACGTTTTTTCCTTAGGTATATTGTTTCTTAGGTGAGTATTTTTTCTTACTATGTAATTTCCTTTATTTAATTTTGTGTGGTTGTTTGGAAAAGATTACCGCCTGGTAATAAGCCTAAAAATGAAGTGGTAAATAAACGTAAAATATACAACACGATATTAAAATGTAAAAGTTAAGAATAATGGTTGTTTTAAACATGTTTATAAAGTTTGACAACCGAATGTGGACCGGTTTTTTTTTATAACTAAAGCTTGAATGAAAGAAAGTAGTATTTCAGGATCGCTAAGCTGTATGAAGATCAAAAAGACACAAAGCAAACAGAAAGAAGAAAAAAGAAAAAAGATAAAATCCGTATCGCTAAGGGTAACAAACACACGTGATATTTGAAATGTTTGTTAGCCTTCATCCCGTCTTGCACGTTTTTTTGCATTCAAAAAACGTTTTGAGCAGATTGTTGGAATGATAATGGGGGTTTCGGGGATGTTTGTGACGGGTAGACACTTGAAACAATTCCTTTTCAGGTCACATATCAAAATGTTGGAGTATATGTCATCTACTTTTTTTCCGAAAATCATAATACAGTTTGTATTATTCTCAATGGACATAGTTCTCTTGTCAGGGGTGAATAAATTACTTAAGGGAAAAAAGTGGGATACAAAGGCTACATCGTCTGTGGCTTCAAATATGTTATATGGTAGTTTCCTGTTACTGATCATGGAAGGAAGGGAATATTAAAAGGGGGTGGTTTGTAGAAAAAATGAGGAATCGCGCTATAATTATTATTTTTATCTGTCAAATTTCAAGGTATGATTGGTAAGAAACTTGATTTGTACTATCGGACTTTGAGTTCAAATACCGATAGTACCAAAAAAATATATATAGCTGGTTTGAATTAATCAAGTCACAATATTCAAATACGCTGGTTTATGCTTCTTAACGTTCGGTAGTATTGCTAATATATGATATGACGAACTTCAAGTTCCGTGCCCCCCTGGTGGTTCTTAATACGAAGGTTTAATAAATATTTTAGGACAGAAAACAATGTTGTCTCTCAGCTACTGTATTCAATATGTCCACATCGTCAATCGGGGTATATTGAAGGGTGCCAAAATAATTTATTAATGAAAATAATTATATACTACATATATTGCGATACATTTATATTTCTTTAGTGTATGGTAGGGAAATTTGAACATTAAAGAAAAGCGATGAGCAGAATAATTGCAGTAAAAGTTTATGATTTATTGGTATTATAATATATGATAGAGTAAGCGAAGACAGGATAAGATAAAACTATTTGTTAGTCAGGTGTTGTATTACATTTTATTATTGTATCGTTATATACAGTAATAAAATAAATAACCAAGTATAAACGAAACATTAAGAACAATACTTTGCCTCTGGAGTTGAGTAACCCTGCATCAACATGTGGAAGGTTTCGATTCTGCAAAACAACTTGCATCTCGTTCTACAAGTGAGCCCATGTGTTTTTTTTTCAAATGTCAAGATCTATCCATAAAATTCTCGAAAAATCTAATTTGTCTTGTTCTATTGTATGTAAGCGGTGTTCCACTAAAAACAAATCTAAGTTTTGTACCACTATAAAATAAGTGTTCCACAATTACGTAAGCCTACTTGGCTAAATTTGAAAATATTTTTTTAATATACATATGTGTATTGAATTTAAGTATACATATTGATGTCAAATCAGATAGTTTGAACATATCGAAAGAATGACTTCTGAAATAATTACAAAACATACATGTCTTAAATTAATGGCGTACGGTGAATAAGTAGGCTAAGGAAAGAAAGAAAGGATAAGGTTGTAGAAATTTTGACTGAGGGAAATGTAAGAAGTAGAAGAACAGCGTGTATGATATGATAGATGAGTATAAAGGAGGAAAAGTTTTTTATAGATAGAGGGAATCTGTCCTCTATGCCTACCCCAAAAAATAAATGATGTAATAATATGTAATTTATCACATTTTCTGATAACTTTAGAATTTAATCAAGTATCATAGAATCGAAAAGATTTCAGGAGAGTGATCAAACTTTAAACTTTTCAATGGAAACCATAGTGTAGTTGAAATGTATTGTGATACGAATATGGTCAGGGCTGCAAATATAGAGTGCATAGAAGCGAGCAGATCCACCCTTTCCTTTACAGATGCGACGACCTGTAAATATCTCACCACATTCTGAACGACTGGTCAAAGCTCTCACTGTCTGGTATGAGCAGTGAAATCCAATTATCGAACTTAATGTTGTTACTCTGTCCAACTATCAAAGCATGCACATATACGAGTACATACATGTTCTAAGGCATACAATAAATATGCAGGGTCGCAAATATTTCAGTTGGTTGCTATTATAATTTTATCCATTTATTGTATCTTTATGTACCTATTTAAATAAACATAGATTTATTGATAGCAAAATAGTGTGTGCATATATAAATACCTTCTAAAATCGCGCATATGTCTCACGAAAAAGAGCAGAAAATACATTTTAAAGAGAAACTATTAAAAGGTCACCTCATAACATACCCCCAGCCGAGATACACCCTACCAATACATGGCGAGCCCAGCCGCGAGGATCTCAAATGTTTTTCAGCTCACACCCATATTAATAAGTAATATAAAACTAATAACGTATTTTTTCAGTTTTCTTAAAGTTATGCTGTAGAAATTCGTGCATTGAGAAGAATATATAGAATGACAATGTATGACAGAATACGGAATGAAATGACGAGTGATGAATGTGAACTTAAGGCAGGGATTTCCAAACTGTATGTTACTACGCCCCCCTTTAAAAACAATCTTATCGTGGCGCCTCTCCCACCCCCCCCCCCCCCCTATTTTACGAAATAATACAGACACATTTTTAAATGGTAAAAAAATGAACAGTATTAATACAAAAAATAAAAACGTTATTGCCAGAATAATAACAACTGCGTCCGAGTATATATATTCACTTTTAAATTTATTTGTTTTTAATGCGATGGATGTGATTGTTTATTAGCACAAAGTTTATCAAATCTACGAGTAGGTTCGATATTTGGATTTAATTGCAATTGTTATGAAAATAAAAATTTCTTTTAAACTTTCCACGCCTCCTTTTGCATTATGAGGAGGTGCGCCTCCCAGTTTGGAAAACACTGACTTAAGGAATATGTGTTCAGTAGATGAAGAGTACGCTGAGATGATTTGGGCATGTGGAACGAAAGAACGAAGAAAAACAAACGAAACAGGTGTATAGTACAAATGTAAGTCAAGTGAATGATATACTGAAAAAATGAAACGTATGAAGTCTGATAAATTATAGAAGTCGTATGAGAAGTTATAAGGATGTAGAAGAAGCTAAGAATGTATATGGCAAGGTATTAAAATATGGTGCTCTATTTTCTCTTCCTACTTCGATCGGAAAATTACATGATGGTGTATATGTATAAAAGGAAAATTTATATAGCACCATTTAGCAAGCTAATTATTTATTAATAAGGGCGCTCTAGATTGGAACTCGAACGCATTCTTATTGATAGATTTAAAATATTACAAAATTACAATTTACATATGTAAAGTGTAAGGGTAGGAAGGTAGGGGCTTTCTGAAATGTTTCCTGTAGAATGATGCAATTTGTTCGACAAAAAAGTCAGAGTACCTTCATGTCACCATAAAACGGGATACATAATTTCCTTTTACATATAAAAACAAACGAAATGCATCTGATAATTGCAGTCAGAGCCAAAAGGACTTTCTTTTAAGATATCATGATGATTGTCTCAAGGTTTGTCGATTCTGATTTTTTTTTAATTTTTCAATTCTGAAGTTTGTAGTTACTGAATTAAATATAATCAATTTTTATTTTAAATACATAGACGATTTTATGTGCAGGATGTGTTGAAAATTGTCTTGATGTTTCGAATTAATTGATATTTTAACTTTTGCTGAGTTATGTTGCTATGATTTGTGAAAAACAATTTAACTTTTAACATATGTTCATTACGAATTATAAAATAATTACTAGTTTTACTTACAAGTGATGATTTGAGCATTAAATATATTAGTCCTCACCAAGTGATCTGAAAAAGAAAATAAAATAAATGATTATTCATTTTAATCAAAGGTTTAATACAGTTAAATCAAATAATTGTTTGGTAGAATTTAAAAAACAATAAAGTTGATTTTATCGGATAGTAACAAGTAATGCACACTTCCGTAATGCAAATGGATGGAGAAACATTACCAAATTGTCACTCCTTTAAGTATCTTGGGTCACTCATCCATAGCGATGGAGCATGTGCAGCAGATGTAACACATATAATTAGTGTGGGATGGATGAAGTTTACGAGTAGATCAATGACGAGAGTTCTATGTGATCTGAAAATGCCAGTAAAGTTAAAAGGAAAAGTATACCAGACGATTGTCAGACCCGCACTCCTCTACGGCTCCGAAAGCTGGACGATGTATAACTCTTACTCTAGGCAACTAGAAACTGTTGAAATGTGCATGCTAAGATGGTCAGCTGGTGTGTCCCTAAGAGACAAAATAAAAAGCTCACGCATTCGTGGAAGCCTAGGTGTTACAGACATCAACAGCAAGATGGAGAAGAGGCGATTGAGATGGTATGGGCACGTTGGACGCAGAGCACCCGATCACATTGTGAACCACGCAATCTCCATGGATCTTCCTCGAATAACAACCAGAGGAAGACCAAATAATTCATGGGTGGTGCAAAAAGATAACCTGATGCAGAGGCACAGCCTGGGGACGTAGTCCGGGACAGAAGAGCATACAACCTGAGGACGAGGAGAGCTGACCCCAACATTCTTCGCTGACAGTGTGTTGGGATGGTGCCAGGGAGAAGAAGATCGGATAGTAACAAGCTTTTTAAAATGAAACTTTCATATAAAATATGCATTTAGTAAACTTTCATACCTAAATGGAACATTTTATATGGTATTTTAGTACCAACTTTGATGCTCGGAAATTAAACGTGGATGTGGAAAAAGACTGTAAGGTAATATAAAAAAAATGTTGTAGACATGTGTGCTTTGAGAAAAATACAAGCCGTGACATGTTTAATAGAATATTGAATGAAGCGACTGTGGATAAATATAAATTAAAGACTGATGTGTTATGTATGATCAACAACAGCACCCTCAAGATGGTTTAGGCGTGTAGAACGAATATATGAAGATTGATTTACAAAAACAAATATTAAGTCAGATCGTCCAGGAGGTCTGCTTGCTTGGGGGATATTGTCGCTGGCCATTCTTACGGCTCTTGGTTCCGCCATTCTGGATACGTGTTCGTTCCAGAACCTTCTTCTCTGTCGTCCCCATCTGACAATATCTTCAACTTCGCACGTCCTTCGGATTTCTGTGTTTCGTGCTCGCTCACGAAGGGTTTTGCCAGCGATTCTCCGAGTACCTTCATTTCGCTGGTTCGAAGGAGATTTTTGGTTCTGACAGTGTCGTTTAGACTTTTTTTTTCAAATACGTTTATTCTTTGATCTATATCTTCAAAAAATAATTCTAAGCCAATCAAAAAAATATTGAAAAAATAAACATTAAGAAGATTCGGCAATTTAAAAATAATGGAAAATAAAAGATTTACCGGGAAAACCCATTCGAGTAATATAAAAGGAAGGAGAACTTTATTACGAACCTGTGCCAAATTTATCAAAATCTGAAAAAAAATTAGATTTACTTTTTTAAAATTACGAGAGCTGTATGATCGAGTATGCAAATGTAGCGTATATAAATGTTCGAGTATGTCAAATTACGAGAGCTGTATGATCGAGTATTAGCGTATATAAATGTTCGAGTATGTCAAATTACGATAGCTGTATGATCGAGTATGCAAATGTAACGTATATAAATGTTCGAGTATGTCAAATTACGATAGCTGTATGATCGAGTATGCAAATGTAGCGTATATAAATGTTCGAGTATGTCAAATTACGATAGCTGTATGATCGAGTATGCAAATGTAGCGTATATAAATGTTCGAGTATGTCAAATTACGAGAGCTGTATGATCGAGTATGCAAATGTAGCGTATATAAATGTTCGAGTATGTCAAATAACGAGAGCTGTATGATCGAGTATGCAAATGTAGCGTATATAAATGTTCGAGTATGTCAATAAAATCTCTTAGACAGTTAATTCATTCACTCAAAAGCAAATTCTAAATAATTATTTCTAAAGAGAAGAAAAAAATGGTACAAAAGATAACAGTAAAAAAATTACATAGTGGCATTTAGGGAGCAAACTCTCTAAGGAGAGGTTTTTTGTGGCTGTTATTACTCAGATTTGAACTCACTATTTTTGAAAAATTAAAAATATTACTTGAATCTAAGGAAAGATATTGTGTGCTGTAGTCGTTAGATTTAGTACTTCCCTGTATGTGTGTATGTTCAGAAAAAAAACGTATTTGGTAAGGAAATCGCCCAAACTTGACAAGGAAAGACGAACTACAAAGAAACTTTTGTAGATCTTCCGATATGTGAAAGTTAAACATTTGGCTTTAGATCTTCCGATATGTGATAGTAACACATTCGGGTTTAGATCTTTCAATATGTGATAGTAACACATTCGGCTTTAGATCTTCTGATATGTAATAGTAACACATTCGGCTTTAGATCTTCCGATATGTGATAGTAACACATTCGGCTTTAGATTTTTCGATATGTGATAGTAACATATTTGGCTTTAGATGTGATAGTAACATATCTGGCTTTAGATTTTCCGATATGTGATAGTAACACATTCTGCTTTAAATCTTTCGATATGTGATAGTAACACATTCGGTTTTAGATCTTCCGATATGTGATAGTAATACATTTGACTTTAGGTTTTGATAATGTTACAATGATTCAAGTTTACAAATTTCAAGTAAATATCGTTGATATTGAAAGAGAGAAGAGAAAAAACAATATATATCCAAAATATTGATTGACGTTCAGATTCCAGGCTTCACTCCACACGTAACAAAACTTGGGTGATGCCAGCCGAAGCTGTCAGGCGGCACGATTGATATGTCACAATCCCAGAAAAAATATTTCAGGCGAATGTCATTGATTGATGAAAGTACACACAAAAATGTCTGGTGTATTCCAGCCTGGAACTTGGAGAAAGGAGTTATCGAACCAGATATCTTCATATCCTTATTAAAAAATGGTTTAGGATCCGTTTACAACTAAAACCACACAAAAAAGGGCTTTTATTAAAAATCGTTACAAAAATAATTATTGATAAGCGTTTTAAATCCATAGTTAATAAGTTATCAATTAATCTATTGGCATCATAAAAATGATATTATAAGAATAATTTACATAGTGCTTTCAAAGGAACAGATTCTCCTCAACGGTGATCTTACTCAGGAATCTAGCACATAAATGTTTAAAGAATTCAAGTTTTATAAAAAGTGCAATGAATCGTGTCCAGCTATACACTCAGTTATGTTATATGATGACCTCCGTGGCCTAGTTAGTAAGACGCCTATCTCCTTACCCAGAGGTTGTGGGTTCAAATTCAGCTGGAACTATGATTTTTTAAAAGGATTCCTGTGTGGCTTTTACATAAACCCACTTTACCATATTTTTGGTTTATTTGAAATAATTGTCCTATGGCAATAAGCCCGCGAGGTTGTACGGTATACAACGAAAGTGTATTACAATACAATATAAAGTTCATTAAGGAGCTTATTTGATTAATATGAAAAATTTGATTAATATGAAAAAGTATTACATAAAGTTATTTTATGTATGCGTGGTGATGCTCCCTAAAGCTCAGTTTTTAAATGCATCATCGAAAACAATCTTAATTCAAGATGGCGTGAATAATTAAACAAGTATGTTTTGTTTTTTTATTAAATGAAGTAATGCACAGTACAAACAATTGCCAAAGGCTCTACCTGTATACAAATTGATATCTTAAGAACTTATCTAATGTATATATTTTAACTTTAAACTTACTTAATTTTGATTTTCTAGATGCCATTTTTATTTTCGTTTAAAACTTAATATTTTTTTAGCTATAGTTAACACCTACATACTAACTTATAAAGAGATTAAAATTCTTGCGACTGAGAGATGTTATGTGTTGCCTAACAAATGTCATTTTGTTCCAGTTTTGATCAATATTTTATTTTACATACATTATTGAACAATAAAACTTCTAGTTTTCTCGGCATCGCTCAAAAATTTTTTTTTTATTTATTTAATAACGAAATTTATTGGTGTTATAGTACAGCTTTTCTAAGATCGTTATTTTTCCTCAATATACAGAAATCATATATTGTATATACTCAATGCACATACAGAAACTCGATTGTGTGAATTCACTTAAACGCGGTTAATTTTTCGAAATTTTAAATGCATAAAAGTGACATACCAGACGGCGCACAGTTTTCGGATTGACCAATCTAGAGAAACAAAATCCTAAAAATGGAAATCAATACTTCACATAAAAAATGCCATTTTAGTGTGTCAAACAAACCTATTGATAAGATGCAATTGCCAGATATTTCAAGAAACCCTTATTTTATTTTTTATGACGGGACAAAGTGACGCTTTGTGTCGCAGGTATAAAATATTTATATTAATACATTCCGGACTTCCGAAGTTTGTGTATGTTAACAGTGTTTTAAAAAGTTATTGAAAATAATTTTGTGATGGCATCGTGTTCTACAGGTATTTATTCATTTATTTATGTCATAATTATATTAATTTATATATTCTATAGATTATTTTTATAACAACAACAAATTCATGAAATTTCATCCTAAACATTTTATTGAGTTCAAAGTTTAACAAGGTGTAAGGTTATGCGCAAGATGTCGCAAGGCTATGAAACTAAGTTTAAAAAATAATCTTATATATTCTTTAAATAAAAAGTATTACCATTTACTGCGAGAGTGTGCGATTTCTTAAATATATATATATATTTTTTGCTATAGGGACTAGACTTACGAGAATTACTATTTTTTAAATATGGCGTTCTAACCCTTCAAAACACCGCATTCAGCGTGTTTATGAGTTTGTAAAAACGTTTTACAATATTGAAGATGATAAAAAAGCAGAAGCTATAAGATTAAAAAAAATGTAAAAACCGAATGTGAGTAAATGGGTACAAAAACAAAGACGTTTGAACTTGTTTTTAAAACTCCACCAACTTTGGTTGTGTGAAGATTTAGATTTTTCTTCTCCAATGCAGACGATTAATAAGGCAGGACATACAGCTAAAATATTTCAAGAATGTTCATCCGAATCAAAAAGGAGAAAAGTACGTGATTTGGTTACCAGCTACGAGAAGGAAGAATTGACATATGAAGCTGCAGTTAGTAGTCGAGTCAGTGGTAAACGTGATGGGGCCAATTCAATACAAGATATGTTGACTGCATCACCAAGAAAAGCAACGAGTTATAAAAAGGCCAAGAAACAAATTTTCACAACTCAAACACAAAATGTTTACTCCTCAGAAGAAGCTTTAGCATTGTTCAATGCAAACAAATTTACGGTAATGTAGTATAAAAATATCCAACAGGAAGCTTCTGAAAGAGGTTTCAATTTATATCCATCATATGATCGGGTTTTAGAAAAGAAAAAACAATTGTTATCCAGAAGTAGAAAGCATAATTGTAACATATATTTTGAACAGAAAAATTTGAAAATTACACTAAGGAAACAATAATGTTATACATATCATTATACTCGTGGTTCAATATGTTATACCTGCAGCCTTGCACTAAATATTGATGCACGGTGCTGAGATCATCGATTCTTCTTTGATTCCTATTGGACAAATGTCTGGACAAACGGTATCAGAGTATTTTTTCTAATATCTTTATCAAAAATAAAGATATTAGAAAAAATAGGCAACATCACACATTAAAAACTTCGCGTGTTAGGACAAATTACGATTTATTTAAATATTTATTAGTTTCTTCTGATCCGTATACAAGTCTTATTAGGAAATGCCCAAAAAAGTTAAACATGTGTATGACAGCAATTTTCTAATGCTATTAAAAAAAAGTTATTTTTTTAATAATTATAAGTATTAAGTTTTTAACGTTTCTAAATGTGTCTTATTCTCAATGTATTATTGTGTATTTGATAAATTATAACACTATTATTAAATTAAAAACCATTTGTTTAAATTTTCTACGCCTCTAGTTATTAAAATGTAACATAATTATGTCAAATGACATGAAAAATAATTTTGTCCCTCTAGATTGGTCAACCCGAATACTGTGCGGCGTCTAAATCAACACTTTTACATACTCATACAACTATAAGCACAATCAAACTAACAATGGAATTTTCATCCAACGAAAGTAATTTCAAATCGGTACAGGAAAATTTAATTAATGTAATGTTTTTCTTCGTATATATAAATCGTATAGTTTAATTACTTATCAGTTACTATTTACATATGATATAGCTTTTTTAAATAAATAACTGAAGCATTTTTAACTAAGTAAGGATTTACATAATATCTGGCAATATGTTAAAGATTACCTATGGCCCATTCAATGACTCAATTTATGCGCTATTTTCCTGAAACCAATTACCCGCGTAAATTGAGAGATTACTGCCATTACGTATGAAGATCTTTACAAATTTTATCTTATTTAAATTCAAAGTGAACTTAAAATTTTCAAGGTGTTTTTTTTTTAGATATTTTCTTACATTTTTCAAGGATAAATTTATTAAACTAAAAACTTTTATGATATCAAATAAATTGTTACTGATGTGAAGCAACGTTATGATCTCTAGATGAAGATAATTGGATCTTTGGCAAAAAACTTCATTTGACCTTTGAGCACCTGAAATAATTCATGAAGTACTCACGAAATCCCCTCGAGATATTGGCGTTACAGAAAAAAAACGCTTTTATGATATTTATTTAATAAAAATATACATACTCAAGAAAAGACTCAATTTTTGTGTTCATAAATAAAATAAATGGTTATTCGTCGTTGTTGCGAATTTACACAAAGGAATAAAAAATAACTAAATTACTCAAATAGGGGGGGGGGGAGTTGTTGTCGTAAGCAGGTGGAGTTAAAGCTGTATAAAAAGATATGCTCTCAAAGGTCCACACACTGACATCTAGATATATAATTCACATCATTTCTCTTTTGTGGCAAGCAGAGATGACAGATAATCATAATTCCTTGGCCTTCTTTACTTAAATCCATCTACACATTCGGTTTCTTCTGTTTCTTATACTCCTTATACATGGCACATGTGGGTTTACTTTTTATTTTGTTTTCTGCCATATTTGTTTTTTTTATTTATTTATTCTCTAATCTAGATATGCGGGGGTGTGGGATGGAAGCCCTCCGATGCCCTTGCAGTTGGGCTCGCCCTACATTGGTGGGGTGTATCTCGGCCGGGGGAATGTTTGTTGAAAGAGCCCGGACCTTTTAATGTCTTCTCTCTTGAAAGTATTTTTTTTCTCTTCTATTTATTTTTTGTGTTTTTTTTTATCCTATTGCTCTACGTGTTCAAGGGTGTGGGCTGAAAAACATCTGGTGTCCCCGTAGCTGAGCTCGCTGTATATTGGTGGGGTGTATCTTGGCCGGGGGGATTTTATTAGATGAGCCCAGACCTTTTGATAGCTTCTGTTTTTTAATGTATTATCTTTTTAATGTGTTCTTGAAACGTGTCTAAATGTATTATGTACATACTATGTTGCTATCAATAAACCTGTATTTATTTATTATGCTTCATCCGTTTGAATTGCATTCACTTGACCCAACCATACTTTCTCACGTAGTCTTTTGTTACTTATCCCTTCAATATATCCAAACGTTATCAACGTGTTATTTTTAATCCTAATTTACTCATATTATATTACAGGTCACATCATCCTTTTATAATTATAATTCTCGTTCATACACCTTATATACGTGTACGTATATTCTCCGCATTTGCTCAGTTACGTTCATTGACGTCACTAGATTTTAATCTTTCGATTAAAGGCGGATTGGGCAAACATATTTAGATCGATCATTAGAAAGGAAGGCTTTAATGTATGGAGTTACGTCGTTATAATGAAAGTATCATTACAGTTGTTCCAGTCACTGAAGAGTGCTAGTTAAATATAAATAACTTAGAAAATTTAAAATAAACTAACTTAACATGTATAATTCCGTGGCTTAATTGTTACAACAATTACTTTTCAACCCAGATATTTCGCGTTCGATTCGCATAAGTACCCTGCAAAATGGTTCCCAGTCCTGTTTTATCACAAGAGATATTTTAAATTATTTAAGTTTATTTGGAAAACAATATCTAGATGGCAATAAACTCTTTTTATATTCTTACATATATGCAAGATTACATCGGTAAGAGAAAAATATAACAAGAAAATTTTAAAATAGACTAACATAATTTTAGCATTTTTCGACTTGTGTACTTGCATATTTATGTGGTATTAATTTGATTGAATGTTGATGTGTCTTTTTTATCTGATATCTTTCTAATTAATGGCACATTTACCATTTATATATTTTTTAAATAATGTTATAAGGTTTATTGTACCGTTGATGAAAAAATTCTAAATATATAGTAAATTCTACGAGTATTTCGAATCAATATATAATAAAATTTGAGAATTATTTATTGCTTTTCGTTGTGATAACGATGAGTTGGCTATGTTTCGATAGCATTGCAGTCGTCTTCTTCAGGGCATTGCTCAAAATAATTATCGAATGGAGTCTGCTTCAAAATAGACGTGTTAGATTTGTTGCTGTTTATGTACTTCCTCTTTATAAAAGTTTGTCAGATATGTTCGAAGATTTAAAAATTTTGAAAAAAATACCGAATCAGTATTTTTTGACACCAACCTGAGGATGAAGATTGCTTCGCATTCGAAACATTGGGAATTATCTAAATATGACCACAACTTTTAAAAACATTTTCAAATAGTGTGAAACAGCTGTAAGAGTTTTCGATCATACGATATGTTAATAGCAATGTTGTTTAAAAAAATTGCCTCCAAGATAATGCAGAGTTTATGTGTAACAGTAGGCTACCCTTTGAATGGTAGACGCATGTACATGTATTGGTTTATTATGTGCAAGGTGTTGCACTTCAGCAAGTACATATTATTGACATATCAAACCCAAAGTTCCGATGGCAAGGAGATTGAACTTCCAAGAGGATAGGTAGATTAAATCCACTGCAACCTTTTGTTAGGTAGTTTTATATCATACACCACAATTTTATGTTGCCTAATAATACTTAAGCAGCATATAAGTTACAGAAAAAAACATACATTCATACAAAACCAGTGCGGAAGTGAATCCATCAGGAATCGAACCTAGGACTACCGCTTACATAGTGTGAGTTCAAACCGTAAGACCACATCTGCCAATAATATTGTGTGAAGCAGTTTTAAAATGTAGCGGTATTAGAACGATTAATTAACATGAAAACAGATTCTACAGTAAAACCAGTCAGTCCATCGCTCACCAGGAATCAAATTCCAGACGTTTGCTGGCTTACCATTAAGCCGACATAATAGAAGACTTCACTTTTTTTTTTGCAAATGTATTGGAAATTTTTTCTTATATTTCTTTCCCTGTATAGAGGGAGAAAAATAAAGGGATGTTTTCATGACGATGTTAAAATAATTTCGTTATATTACACTCAAGGCTTCATTGATAATTTATAATAGCATCAGTTGCTGATGCTTTATTTATTCTTGTGGTTTTTTCTTTGCAAAAATGCACTGTGTAGGTTGCTTCTTTCATTGAAGCCTCTATATCATTTGTGTTAAAATAATTATTATGAAAGTGTTTGGTTGGTACATTAAATTCAATATTTTTCAAAAAGCGTTGTGGAAACGGGATTTTTTTTTAATTTTCGGCGTAGTGCTATTCTATAACTTATTTTTTAGAAATATAGAAAGGAATGTTAAAACATAATGATTTTTTGACGTATTTCATTGTAATTTTGCTAAAAGTTTTACAATAAGTACAAAGAATTTTTTTCATTAAGTCACTGCGTTTAATCAATTATTTTTCAATTACGTTAATGGAAAATCGGTGCCATGTGAAAAAGATATTTTTTTAGAATTTTCGATGAAGCGCTATGATATAACTTTTTTTTAGAAACACAGAAGGGACCGTTAAAGCACAAAAATGTTTCTATAAATTTCTTTGCTATTATAATTTAAAAGGTTTAAAAAATAAGTAGAAATAATAATTGAATAACTTTTTATATGAAGAAACAAGATTTTTCCATATTTCTATTCCTTATTCTTCCATTTGTTCCAAAATTTATAATACAATTTTTAACTTTTTATAACTAGTTCTGAAAAAAAAAATACACTTAATTCGGATATAAACGATTCATATGGTATATGAAAAATACAAATAAACCTACAGCCTACCTGATAGTGTAAAACCTGATATGAATAAATTCTTAAACTGAATTCAAGTTTGAAACAAATTTCACCGGTTCGATAACTTGTACATATATGGTACTCGTTTATACATCACGCCACTTCCCTACTAAGGTAGACAAAGAAGATAGACTTTACTATCTCTACACTCATATTTCGCCTCTTTCACATCCATACACCCTTACAATTTCTCTTCCTTCTTACTTTGTCATCTTTCAAAATATCATTCATTTAGTCCAACCATACCTTCTTTGGTCTTCCTCTATTACACCTTCCACTTTTATTTACACCGATGTTTTAAAGCCTTTCTTCATTCATTCGTTGCACGCTTCCAAATTGTCTAAGAGTGCTCTTTGCTCAACAAATTACCATTAATTATTCTCAACAAATGAATGGTTGAAGTACAATAGACACTGAGTACCAAAAAAAAAACTAAGTATGCAGTTTCGTTCTATATGTCATATAGTATGAAACTGCATACTTTTTTTTTTGTTTTTTTTTTTTGGTACTAAGTGCCTATTTTACTTCAACCATCCAAATGTTCACATTTATCCCTTATCACTTCTTTCCTTATTTTGTCATACAATGTCACCCCATGTATTCTTAAGTATTCGCACATCTACGGCATTCCAAGATGTTTGGCTATTTTCTATATTTTTTGGCTATTTTCTGTACGTTTCACTCCCATACATCAAAATTGGAACTAAATACTAATTTGAACTTACACAAAAATAATGAAAAAAATATGAATTACGTACTTGTAAAATAATTTGAAATAATTTATGTGATAACTTTTATAAAAGAAAAATTGTTTTCTCATTTAGGATTGAAAAAGTACCTAAAATAAAGGTGATTAATTTCTTGAAAGTTTTTTATGCCAATAATTTGTTTTCTTTTCCTTTGCATATTCGCATGTTTGTGTGATTGCGGGATATATATTTGCTATTATTTAAACCGGTTAACACATAATTGTATTAACTGTATTGATTGTATTGACTGCTTATTTATTATCATTTATGTTTTTTGATTTTTTATTTACATGTACTAAGGTGAAGGCTGAAAAACATCTGATATCTTTGTGGCCGGGCTTGCCCTCTATTGATAGGTGTATGTCTCTACTGCGGAGGGATGTTATGAGATGAGCGTATGCCTATTCAAAGCTTCTCACTTAAATGTAGTTTATTTTTTATGATCTTAAAATACATATGAATAAACGTACAACTTGTCACAAAAATTATAAACATTTACATAATTCATATACAAAAAAATATCTGAAAGCAGTACATACACGCATACCACCCTCTACACCTAAAATACAAACCTGAAACAGGGCAATGTTCAGGCAATCAAAGACTATTACATACGAAAACAAGAAAAAAAAGTATTCTAAGAAAATAATGAAAATGTGTATACGCAAAATAAACCCACTCCAAAATAAGAAAAATGCACATCAAACATTCAACTTATTTACAAATATCTCGGGATAGTTCGAGAAGCGAACGCAAAACCACAAGACTGAAAGAGAAATATTTTACCAACAAGATCACAAAAGTTATCTGAACCATGTTTTTAATTTTTTTACCGAATCTCTACTTCTGTATGCACACATAAAAATATTTCTTGCGTATTTGATATTTTTTCATAAAAAGATAATAATACATAAATTTACTCGTATGTTATCCTGAATATTTAACATACACAATCTGGTGATGTGGTCAATTTAAAGTCCATGGCCGGGATACAAAATTATCTTCAGCCGTATTAATCCAGCATTCGGGTTTAAGAACCACTGAATAAAGTACTGAACTCGCAATTATTCATCGATACAAAAACACATGTCTAATATTATTACCAGATTAATTGTTTTTTTTACTAGACTGAGGCCTATTGTTTTTTTTTAAGTACCATTGAGAGCTCAATTTGAAGCCTCTAGATAAGGCTACAGTGGAAACTGGTTTATAGTTGGAAAATAAATTAAAGAAAGACCATCAAAGATAATAAGATGGGTAACGACATCGTTATTTGTAAAGGCATAATAATTACGCAGAGGACAGGATAAGAAAATATATTCGATTGTCATGAAATTAATTAAACCCATATTTTAAACGGTAACTACAGTTGCTGCCAAAGAATAATCGTTCATTAATTTGTATCTCTTCTAAAGATTTTTGCTACATTTTGCGAAGAATTCAGAAAATAGCAATATTTCAGTAAGATTCTGAAACATTTTTCAATTTACAAAATTTTACTTCATGAAATTTCGTAAAGGAACGTTTAATCATATATAATTTGATTTTTTCACATAATGTTACTATTGCTATAAGTGTTATTACTTCAATCCCGAAGCTTTTTTCAGGCAGACTGATTTTGGCGTGTTACTATAGTAAATTGAATAAGATATGCAAAGGTGAAGATCTGCGAAATGTTAAGTCATGATAATAGAAAAGTATGAAAAGAAAGATACATGCGATATATGAGAGATAGAGGACGAAATTTATAGAATTCAAAGTCATGGTAACAGAAAAGTGAGAGAATTGAAGTAAATGCAATGTATGAATGAGCAATGGAAGATAAAAGCAAGTCGAAGAATTCCGCTATTAAAGATGTATTTTCTCAGATGATGGAGGAGATACGAGAGGAATCGTACAATAAGTAGGAATATTAAATAAAGTCAACGGAACAGTTAACCATATAGTCTTGAACCGGATAGTATCAAAATTTGCTAAGATGATAGTCCACAATTAGGTGTATCAACACTTGCTAAGATGATAGTCCACAATTAGACATATCAAAACTTGCTAAGATGATAGTCCACAATTAGGTGTATCAAAACTTGCGAAGATGATAGTCCACAATTAGGTGTATCAAAACTTGCTAAGATGATAGTCCACAATTAGGTGTATCAACATTTGCTAAGATGATGGTCCATAATCAGATGTATCAAAACTTGCTAAGATGATAGTCCACAATTAGATATGTCAAAACTTACTAAGATGATAGTCCGAAATTAGTGAGTATTCTAGTATCAAATTATATGCATAGAAGTGAAACGTGAACGTGGAAAAAACTAAAAGGAGCCGAATAAATGCTATAGAAAAGCGTGTATTGAGAAGAATGAATCTAGTGAAAATGTATGACTGAAGACGGAATGAAGAGGTTATGTATGAATGTACACTTATGACTGATGTATTGAGTAAGATTTAAGAAGAGCAATCTGGGATGGTTTGAGCATGTAAAACGAATGAATGAATTTAGAAAGACAAACAAAAAAAATATACAGTACAAATGAATAGCATGGTTGAAAAGATCAAGAAGGTATGTTTGGATCAAGTGAATTATATTTTTAAAGAAGAAAATTTTAAAAGTCAGAGAAATTTTAGAAGTGGTTTTTGAAGGTGTATGTATGTAGAAGAGGCAAAAGGTGTTGCTGTAAAGTGTGGTGCTGTAATTTCTGTTTATCCCGACGGGGAAACGGTATCATGTGTCACGTAGGAGTTGTTTTAGGTGTATGTATGTAGAAGCGGCGAAATATGTTGCTGTAAAGTGTGGTACTATAATTTCTGCTTATCCCCACGGGGAAACGGTATCATGTGTCATGTAGGAGTTATTTTAGGTGTATGTATGTAGAAGCGGCGAAACATGTTGCTGTAAAGTGTGGCACTGCAAATTATGCTTATCCCGACGGGGAAACGGTATCATGTGTCATGTAGGAGTTATTTTAAAGTGTGGTACTGTAATTTCTGCCTAACCCCACGGGGTAACGGTATCATGTTATTTATGTATGTACAAAATAATCTGTCGTTAAATATTATATTTAACTTAAAGTTAAAACCAATTAAAATATGTCATTTATTTCTGTCAAATGTCACACATTAATTTATCGTGGGTAACCTTCCGAAAAATGACATATTCCAAGAAATGTCGTATAAAATACCACAAGCATCGAAAATAATTTATACACTCGAAAGCAAACTAATCCTTTAAAATTGAGGTTTCAATTCAAATTAATTCATTTCTAAACATAAATTTCCCAATTATTTTGAATTGGTTATTATCTAAAATTCACTGCGTAAATCAAATTTCGGTCCCATTCTATTGGAATTCGGAATATGATAATGAAACTCAACTATAGTATTACCTCAGTTATTCGCCACATTACGTTATATTTTGTATTAAATAACATTTGAAAGCTTTTGTAATTTAGCCCAAAAAAGTATAGAATATACAACCTGAAAACTTATTAGACAAAACCTTCATAGTTATTGCAGATTCAATACTGAAATATTAAACTCATATGTGTCACCATATTTTTATAAAAAAAAATTCTTAATATTTTGTTATTAAAAATATTTCAAAGCTAAGGATTTAGTATCAGCAGATTTCTTTTAAAATCGATAAAAAAATCATTGAAAAAAAAATTCAGTCGCGTAGTACCCTTAAACACACAGTAATGGGCTAATTAATATGAACAAAGATAAATAAAGAGAAACAAGTATTTATTATGCATAAAAACTCTAAATATAATTAAGTCATTGAAATATTTCTTTCAATACGGGATATTTTCGCCTTTAGATTTTATAGCTTTTTGTACACGTTTTGAAATGGATTCAATATGTTTTTTTACAGTTTTTCAATATTTGCTCATCCCGAAACCACACGTTAATTATTGCTTCAACCATGTCCTGTTTAGTTGTAGTCTGCTTTCCAGATTCTGATTTTACAAATAGTCAGTACATTTTCAATTGGATTTATACTCAAGTCAGATGTATATCAGGAGAGGGTAATGTTGTTTTCTTTGAAGTATTTAATCATCATCTTAAATTTTTATCTTGGTAATTCGATCATATCAAAGAGCGTGGCAGGAAGACAACATTGTGATCGACCTCACTAACAGAGAACTTGTAGCTTGCCTTAGCACGTGTTGGCGAATTAACTAGGATTTGAAGCGGCAACAACACTTGCACAAGTCCAGCTCATGTGAGCATGAAGGCTGTGGAGTTGGAGTCGGAGTCGGAGTCGTGGAGTCGGAACATTTCAGGCGGAGTTGGAGTCGGAGTCGGAAAAAATCGACCGACTCCGTTTAATTATTTTAACATTTTCTTTAACTCATCCAATGCTGAGAACACGCCTGGCGTGTCCATGTGAACATCTGCTTCATGCTCAAAACACGCGCGGCGTGTCCATGCCTAAATATTGTTAGTGTATTATATCAGCATACGATATTCGTTCATTACTTCGGAGGATGCCGCCGCATTCGGGCGTTCTCAAAAATCTTGTGTTCTATTCAATATTGAATAAAAAAAATAATAAACAATATAAATAAGATTTAGTTAACGTATGAAAACAAATGAAGCAACCTTTTAATTTTATTGTTTTCTTATTTTTTTTAATACCTACCTGTGTTATTTTTCTAATTATTTTAAAAGTTTTATTTAATTCTTTTTTTAAATATTAATATATATTTTTAATATTATTTTTGTGTGAAGATATTGCTTAATGCGTATTGTTTATATATTTTTTTATTAAATTGTTTCATTTGTGTACGAATATAATTAATTTTTTATTTATACCTGTATCCATTATTAATAAGTCAATATAAATACATTAGGTAGACGCAGTAAATTATAAAATAAAATAAAAATTGAAGTCAGAGTCAAGAGTTGGAGTCGGAGTCGGAGTCGGTGTCGGAGTATAAAATAAAGCCGGAGTCGGTAAATTTTCATCCGACTCCACAGCCCTGCATGTAAGTATTGCGTCTAAATAAACTATGCTTACCTGCCTTACCAAAAAGACTAAGAAAGTCTCATCAAAAACGTTCATTACTTTAACATAGAAAAAGAAGGTGAAAAGGACTTTAATTTAACACTAAACTATCCGAATTCAACGGAAACCCATTAAGGATTTTTGTAATTCTTACACGTATCGTTTTCTCTCAGTGAAATTTGGATTTTTTATTCCTATTTATATAAAATGGCCGAATATTGTGAATATTTATAACAAGGACTTGATGCACGCCACAGAAATAATGAATCAATACTCAACTGTTTTCTATAATGTGTAGAGGTAATTGGTGAAGCCCAAAGGAAGTGAATGAAAAAAACTGCTCGCAGTTTCTTCCCTTATACAGAAGACCTCTAAAAAATGAAAGGAAATGTGAGTGCCCACTTATGATACAAATAAAAAAATATGTATTGACAAAACTTGTCTCAGGTTTGTATAGCGAAAAAGGCATTTTAAGTTTATTATATTGCAATATTTTTCATATTTTATAGGT
This sequence comes from Odontocerum albicorne, assembly GCA_949825065.1. Classification (NCBI taxonomy): domain Eukaryota; kingdom Metazoa; phylum Arthropoda; class Insecta; order Trichoptera; family Odontoceridae; genus Odontocerum; species Odontocerum albicorne. The sequence goes on along the minus strand of OX463846.1, from coordinate 6,602,192 downwards.
GTACCATAAATATAACTTAATTTGCTCACATAACGTTTTAGTAAAATAAAGCGTTTGCTTATCCTTCAAATGCATCATGAATCTTAGTACTCGTATTATATTAAAATTTTTGAAAGCATGATTTTTTTACATATTCCACTTATTAATATATTCATATTTGATCTAAAAACAGTTTCTTATTTTATACATGAGTGAAATAATTCATTCTTTATCAAGTTAATTGACTTCAAGTCAGTTAAATAAAATAACTGCAAAATTATTCATCGAAAAAAGTAGTTTTATTCATATTTATCATATCACTTAATTACCTTTATGCAATTCGACAAAAAGGAAGATATAAAAATGTATTCCCCTCTAAATTGTATGTAGCATGTTGTAAAATAGTCAAACAAACTAAGTAGCTCTCATACTAATAAAACGAATGAACATGACATGACACAAATTAAGACACTCCTTTATACATCAGAAATGACACGAAGTATAATTGATAAATGCTCGGAAGTAAACAGCAGTAAATCGAACCAATTGAAATAAAACTTATTATAAGGAACCCAATAGAGCAAGAAGAGGCAGACAAGCTGCAAGTGCTGAAGAACCATGTGCTTTATGATACAGGATATGAATATTGCCATTTGGCGATAGGCGCAACAACGTCTCAATCATTCAAGAATTCGAGATTGCAATAAAGTCTTTCGATAAAATGCCGAAAAATAATCTACCCAAATAGCAGACCTCCTCAATTTGCTCTATTTTTTTACTCATCCATATATTGTATTTAACTTTGTAATTATTGTGAGTTTAGATTTGGCAATATTCATTCTCAGGTATTTTCTTCGACAGCCGTTAGTCAAATGCTACGTTTGGTCAGTATTATTGCATGGAGTGGACGCATGGACCCTAAAAGTTGGTAGTATGAACTGACTGGAAGCATTCAAAATGTGAATGCACCGGAGAATGATACGGATACCCTGGACGGATATGGTCAGCAACACAAGATTTCTTCAAAGAGCCAAATTTGATAGAGAGTTGCTGACTAATATTAAAATCCGAAAGGTGTCCTACTCGGGTTATGTACTTAGAGTAGCAAAGTACAAATTACTGCACCTGATCATCCAAGGTAAAACAGAAGGCCGAAGAGGTGTTGGCAGGAGGCAAATCTCCTGGCTCCGCAATATACGTGATCGGACTGGAATAAGGAGCATTGGAGATCTTTTTCGGGCTGCCGGGGACAAAAATGTCTACTTTCAGGTGATAAACAACGTTGGGGGGATCTGACATGACACTGGGAAGAAGAAGAAGGTATTTTCTCTCCTAAGGGCGCTGTAACTCGGGATTCGAACCAACTTTCATTGAAAAATTCAAGATATTAAAATATAAGTGTTTATTTATAAGTAGAGTGTTAGAATAGGAAAATGGTGACTGTAGCCAATTTGATAAGGTACTTCCACACATTTGCATGTGTTAAAAAAATTTATTTGGTAAAAAAAATCTCAAAATTTACCAAGGTAAGACGACCTACAAAGAATTCTTTGTAGACTTTCTGATATGTGATAATAACACATTCGGCTGAAGTCTGGTGTCCATATTTTTTATAGTTTACCAAAAAATGCTATTATTAATGGTAAAATTATAATTGGATATCTAAGGAACATCAGTTTTCATTTATTCATTATTTATTAAGTGTAATTTCTTTTCAAATTGTGGTGAAAATAAAATATTTTTCATTATTTAATCATTACACAAGAAATCAATTTAATTAAATCAAGAAATTTTGAGTAAACTCAGTTTAACCCTCACCCCCCTCAAATAATGTGACAGTAGACTTTACGTAACAGTCTATTCAATTATTATTTTATTGGTCAATAACTATCCAGTAGAGTCTTTGCCAATACCATTTGAATATTTACACCATAATAAGGGATCTAAATCTTCACGATAAAGAATGGCTGCCATAATCGTAAAATAGGCACTAAATAGGGAATATAAAGTAATCTTCAATATATTTTCGCCTCATTTGTGAGATGTTAGAAGGTAGAAGATTTTATATATGACATAAGAGTCACTTATTTTAGGCAATTTTTATGAAGTTTCGAAAAAATATATATCTTTCACGATTTGAATAAAATTTTATATGAATATGTTTGTTCATTTTTATATTGAATAATATATCATGTAAAATAATTTCTCCAAGAATAAAAAAATACGTGCTAGAAAATAAGTAAACGAACATGTGAAATATTTTCCTTTTTTTGTGATATTTGAGTTACATTATTTTGATTTGTATTTAGTTTTTTTTATTTTAAATACTTCAATGTTCATTAATTTGGTAGCCTTATTGCCAGGTTGCAATGTCTTTCAACTAACCAGAAAAAAGGTAAGTTAAGGATGTAACATGATTGAAAAAAATGTAAAATCATTATTTATTTGAAAAAACATTCCTGAACAATATAAATAAAAAAGTGAGATATCTTTAATGAAAGGAAGGGATGGTGAAAACGAAGAAAATATTGGTTATGAAATAAAGAATTGATATTACTAGTTTTTTCAGACGCAAAAAAGGTCCACTTTTGATTGGTAATTGTTTTCAGAATCTCGTTACATAGACTGTAAAAAAATATGAGCTGTGAATCTAGAAAGCCAATAAAAAAAATCTGTTTCAGCAAAGCACAAACCCGTGATCGAAAATACTGAATATATTCGGCGTGATAAGAGGGAGCGGTGGGGTAGGTAAGAATATAATACACTTTTGAATTTCACATCAATTTTTTACATTCAACCTCTTTCTGGTACGAAGTGATATTGGCTTAATTAAAGAATTTTAACACCAAAATTACACCATCAAATTAAAATGTTACTTATGTTCTTTTTTGCAAAAAACAGGATAATTTATAATTCCACACTCAAGTTAACATTTACGGATATATTTTTTTTTGCAAATACAGGATAAATTTGAAAGATATTCGTTGCATATATACGTCCAATACTTTTATCATTATTTTTAAAGATAATTTAAACAAAAACTAAAAAAAAATGCCTTCTGTATCTGAGAAACGAGAAGTCGAAAAAAAAATACAATAATGGAAGTGCCATCGAGAACAGAAACCAGACATATTATTATTATTATTTAACTTTTATTTCGATTGTGCGAATACTGAGTATGACATGAAACGCGACGAGCCCGGGCGATGGGGGTGATAATTCAAAATAATATCACGCAAACGAAGCTGACAACACTACCCTAAGGGGTTGTAAATAAAAGCCTATTCAAATTCTGACGACCTATTCATTCGGTCGCCATAGCGCCTGGTTTCTTTACGCCCCCGAGAAAGGGAGTGTCTTGGCAGCAGAATATAGAACCGGTGGTCCATGGTACTTTGAAAAGCCTTGTGGGCTTATTTAAAGGTTTGATACTACTGATATTTGTATATTATAATTTTAGATTAATTAGTAATTTACCATTTAGTGAGAAATTTTGTTGTATTGTTGCTTTAAATTAATAAGTGCTATTTACTATTAAAAAGTAAAATAACTCGAGATTAATAAAAACATTTAAACTAGAATTTAGGGTCAGTTTGAATTATTTTACTGACCTTAAATGAAAAACATCGAAATTTTATTATAAACAAGAGTAAAAATGTTCTAGATTAAAATATTAATTCTAGTTGTAATAAGAATATAATATTTTTAGTTTTTGGTATAAAATGGAATTAATGTAAAAAAAAAACAATAATTAATATTCCAGGAAAATAAACAAGTTTAAATCCCGAATAGGAAAAACTAAACCTGTAAAAAGACCAAAGACACGCTGGGTGGACGAAATATGTAAGCAAGCAGCGATTACGTGGCAACAATGCGCAAATGACAGGATTTCTTGGAAACTAATTGGAGAGGCCTATATCCTGCAGTGGATGAATGTAGGCTGATGATGATGATAAAAACAAGTTTAAATAAGAAGAAATTGATCGAGAAATAAATTAAGCCGTAGATTTATTGTTGTAAAAAACCCTTGTTAAGAGCAGTGGCAAATGAGTTAAATAAATTCGTAGTCATGGTGAATGCCAACCGCTGTCGAGAAGACGAGCGACGAAAGGAAATAAAAAATACCTTTAAATTTATTACAATAATGTCACTTAAACATTTAAATTTATTACTATAATGTCACTTAAACATACTAAAACTGCATAGAATGAAAATCTGCTAAAATATAGTCTACAGCAGTATTCAAGTAACAACTTTGATGTATGGAAGAGAAACATTGGTGTGGTATAAATACTAAAAGAAGCTGTAAAAACGCTGTAGAATTGCGTGAGAATGTATGACAGAAGTGATAAGGGACAGAAATGTAAAGAAGTGATAAGAGATGAATGTGAACTTAAAGCTGATGGGTGAAGATGATGAAGAATAGCGCTATAAGTTTGGGCAAGTAGAGCGAATGACTGAAGAAAGACTAACAAAACAAATATACTCGTGAAGTGCAAATGTAAGTGGTAGGCGTGGTAAAGAAAGATCAAGAAAGTGTGGTTGTATAAAAATGTATAATAGAAAGTCAGAAAAAAATGTAAGAGTTATGTAAATATGAGTATAGATCTAGAAGAAATGAAGGGTGTCGAGATAGAAACATGTGAAACTATATTATCTTTGTCTACCCTGACAGTTGATGATATGTTTGTGAATACAATGATGTCATTGAATTATATTGTATACATATTACACTATTTTGTATACAATTAATGTGTATACAATCTGGTAGGATTATTACCACATGACAATTTCTTCCAGCATACCAAAGCAAACCTTCAACAAAAACCAGACTTGAATACTTATTTTAAAAAAACTGAATAAAAATATTTAGGTTTTTTTACATTCATCTTATCAGGATATGGAGCTTGGCATTTACTAGTACTCGTAAATACTGGATAACAAGTAGTTCTAAATAGTCACATATTTTTTACCTTACCAAATGCTCTATAACTGATAGATTACTCATAGTTGTCACAGGAGAAATAATAAAATGTTATATTAATTACAGATAAATTAAGGGTTGGTGTGTGGCTGTTCACAGTAGATGATTTAGAACGCAATGTTCAAGTAGGGGTATTGAAGAACCGGATACTGGAAATATAATAATTGAGAGATATAAGAAGTATTTTTATGAAATAAATCACATTTCATATTCATAAAATTAAACGAGAAACAAATTAGTAAATAAAATATCCCTGTTTTTTTCCAAGTTATTTAATGTTACCTTTTTAAGTACAATAAATATTTTTCATTTTTATTGTTATGTAAGACTGTTCAATTTTAACTTTATGCAATTAAAAAACTGAATCAAATATTACTTAAAAGTGAGTGTGCATTATCTTAGCATTTTCTTTTAACAACCTTATCTGCCTTGTAAGATATAGAAAGAAGCCTTTGTAACTGATGCAAAGACGTATGGAGGGTAAAAAAACGTGGAGTAAAGAGCTGTGGACCAGATTTGATAGAGGCGTTAACGGCATTCTTGTTGTCCTGATGGCAAGTTCATATGATTTTTAAGTCGCATTTTATTGGTTCATTTTTATCATATGTAAATAAAATGTAAAAAATGCATATATCCATATCATAAAAATATTTCTCTGTTTGGGTAGGTAGTGAAGATAAAAAACCAGACTTGCATATCTCGATAAACATATATATTTTACCTGTTTCACATCCATACACCTTCTCATACAACGTAGATTTCTCTGACTTCTTACATTGCCTTCTTTTATAATATCATTCACTTCATCCAACATTGCTTTCCTAGATCTTCTTCTACCACGCCTTCTATTCACATTTACAATGTGAATTTATTTTTTTAAGCATTTTTTCTTCATTCGTCCTTCATGCTCAAATCATCTCAAAGTGCTCTTCTTCATCTTACTCTAAACATGATTAACACTAATCAATAATCTCTTTAATCCGTACTCTATCATATATTGTTTCCTCGCGTATTCTTCTCAGTGTATGCATTTATACAGCATTTATTCGGCTCCCTTTATTTTTTTTACGTCCATGTTTCACTTCCAAGTATTGGTACGAAAATAATGTTGTGGCCAATTCAAATATATATATTTTAGTGTTCCATTGGCGTTGTTTTGCATTGACGCACGATGCTCGATATATCTCGTAATTATTTTACCATTTGAGAAGATATTACTTTAACAGCAGAAGTCCTCAACTTAATTAAAAAGTTTATCGCTCATCTATGTATCGCATTTACATTCCTTTCACACTGTTCTATAAATGTGCTTCTATATTTCACAACATTCATTTTTAGATATTTACCTTCATATCTCTCATGAGATTTATATATCAGACCAAGGATTCGATGTGCGAAGTTGAAGATATTGTCAGATGGGGACGACAGAGAAGAAGGTTCTGGAACGAACACGTATCCAGAATGGCAGAACCAAGAGCAGTAAGAAGGGCGAGGGACAGTATCCGCCAAGCAAGCAGACCTCCAGAACGACTTCCCAAAAGATAAAAAGACAGCTGGCAGTCGACGTCACAAGAGGGAAACTATGATGCAGGACCATAACAGGCCTAAAATAAGAAGAAGAAGAACTATTTTTGTTGGGTAATAGGAAATTACAATATTTCCCACATGTCTGTATTTTTAGTGTGTAATAAATTTGGAAAAAAATTAACAGAATTTTTTTTATTGTCATTTTTTGAACCTTTCCATTGATAACAATATTATTTAACATAATCAGTTTCTTGGTTAAGGGTTAAATTAATTAAAAATTAATAAACAACTAGATGAGTAAATCTTCCTTATTTAAAAAAAGAGGATTATTTCAGATGGTCATTATCATTTTTTTAAAATAGGCATCAACGTGACACGAATTTGAGAAAAATAGGCATCAACGTGACACGAATTTGAGAAAAATAGGCATCAACGTGACACGAATTTGAGAAAAAAAGGTTTAACTTATCTGGTCCTCGCTCTTATTTTTAGACCTCTTTATTCTTATTTTACTTCTTCGCCTATCGTCTAAATGAAAAATGATTACATCCTTTGCTCTCTTAGCAATAAGGCGTGAACCTGGAATACCTAGCGATTGTCTAATTTTTCCTTTTCTCTCCTTCTTTTTATCCACTTTCGCAAATTCAAAGCGCCTCGTGTTTGCTTCACTTCTTATATGTAAATATGAGAACGATTCAGAAGGGAAATTTATGACAATTTCATTTCTTTCTCTTTTAAGTACAAAATAAAAAAAATATATTACTGACGATATTTTTTCGGAAAAGAAAAGTGACATTTATTGCTAGCGTTATGTTATATAAAATACTTTTTTTTTAAAGAATTTTTTTCATAATTGCTTTTGATATTCCAACTCAATCAGAAATTAAAATCTTCACTACAGCAGTTCATGAGTATTTCTTCAATCACATGCACACATAAAATCACGCAATTTCTCTGTCGGGGGAGACTAAGGGAAAAAAACAGACTTTCCTATTTCATTACACATTCTTTGCCTCTTCTACATTCATACTCTTTCTCATACAACTTCCGAAATTTTTCTGACATTTAAAGTTTTCTTCTTTCAAAATTTTATTCAATTGATTCAAATATACTGTTCATGATCTTCTTGGTTCTTCATTCATTCGTTCTAAATGCCCAAACCATCTCAAAGTGCATTTCTTTATTTTACCCAACAAATCAGCCTTAAGGTCAAATTAATCTCTGTTCACTTCATTCCATATTCTATCATACATTGTCATTCCAAGTATCCTTCTAATTGCACGCATTTTTAAGCACTTATTTTACACGTTTTTATTTCCCACCCTTACAATATTTTAGATTTGTTTTATTTTTGAAAATTTACTGAAGAATGTAAAATTAAAACATGTACTAAAATGACATTTTTCAAGTTTTCATTCATATGGTACATCACAATAATTCAAAATAGGGGATGTTAACTAATTTAAGAGCTAGACCGGTAAACAACCTTGTGTTTAGCATCAATAATCGAGCCTTCGGGCTGAAAGGTAAACCAGGAATAGGCACAAAACTCTCAGTTTATAATGTTTACTAGTAAATACGAGTACTTTCGCAGACGCAACCATAGTTCAATGCGTATTGCGCTCGAGAACATTTTTACCAGTCTTATTCAAAACGGACCACCCGTAAAACAAAAAACCGGCACTTTGGCAAGTTAGTCCTACTCATTGCTAGTCTAAATAGATCAATATTTCTACACCTCGAATAAAATGCCAGGAACATAAAACCATATATTTCGAAAATTGTTCGTTTAGATTTTGCTCCTGTTAGAAACATAAAGATATAAGAAGAAACCCTTAAATCCCTCCTCACGCTTAGAAGATAGTATCCCAATATACTCGTACTTAGAATAAACCTTGTAGGATAGAACCACGGGAAGAGACTACACTCACGTTAGTAGAGGTATCACAAAAATAAGTTTTGGACTTTCTTCGTCATTTGAAAGTAACGAATCCCTCACGGAATTTACACGTGTGCTCCACATTTTTATTTGTTACATATATATCATTCAGCCAGAAGACTCATTTTGCAATAGTGTGAGTAACACTCTCTGTATTACACAACTTATGCAATTGTATTGGTTTTAGAATGCCACACGATTGGTTCACGCAGAACGCACGTTTGTATTGTTAAAATACTCGGTGATTAGAAAAACACTACCATTTCGAAATTAGGAGTACAATTTTTGTCTAATCTAATGAAATGTACACTCGTATTATTCAACATTATTCGAAAGCCTCGAATTTACGTTGTTATAATTTAAAGTTTCCTAGAATTTAGTATCACTCCATCCACTATTATTTGGCATTGTAATTATGAAACATTAATATGTTAAATAATCTTACATACAATAATAATTGTATTTTTATGTGCAATCTAATTGAAGCTAACGAACAGTTTTATTTTATAATACTTGTTTTTCAAGTGATGGATTTACATTTCTTTTTAATCTTGAAAAATTCCATTATTGTTATTTAATATTTCCTAGAATATGCCATGCCTAAACAATTAATTTGATAAATACTTACTTTAATTTTGTTTTAATGATTATTACAATTTAAGCTGACAGCATTTTTAATTCACAAAATGCGTGTGTTCAAAGTTTGAATATAAAATATTATTTTTATATTTTTTTCCTTTTTCACTTCATTAAAAAAATAAAGTGATAAGTTTTTGTAAACGCACTTTTACTCACACTATTGCAAAATGACTCATCTGGCTGAATGATCTATACCAACAAACTGTAGAGAGATCTGAAGACCTCTTCTCTGATAAATTACTCGTATCACAATTCCCAATACTCTTTATGCAGATTAACACCGCTTCTTCGTATGAGAACCATATAACAGCCTACTATCAAAACGAAATCCCAAATCTGTGATGCATTCTACTTCGTGAATCATAAGACTATTCAAAACATATCGAGTTATATTGTAGTGTAGCTCACGACTCAACACCGTGACTTATAAAAATCTCCGATGACTTGTCTCCATCCATATCTGCACTCCACGGTTCGAAGGGCAGTTGTTAATATGTTAGTAGACCTGTTACGTCTATCACTTGGTTAGTCTAACGCATTGGGACTATTTTTCTTGTGCTTTATATTCGTCTCTCTAGATCAGGGGTATCCAAACTTTTTAGCCTAAGGGCCACACTGACTCCTCCACTAAGTCTCAAGGACCAAGACCTAGCTAGCTCATCGTACCAACATACTGTAGTTTTGAATTATGGGAGATATTTATGGCGCAGGGTGCGGGGGTGCACTCCGTACCATTCGCATTTTCGGTTGGTACTTACGGGCAAGTGTCAAGGACATTTCATTGCGGCAGAGATAGCCAATGCGCGAAAAGCGAAATATAGTGTGACTAGTGTGTTTTGTGACTATAGTCGTTAAAAAAAACATCTGATTATTATTCTGTACGATTTATTTACATTGTAAATTTTACAAAGTAATCAAAATAAACTATGACGGGCAGCAAACCGGGCATATTCGGCCCGCGGTAGCTGGCCGGCTTGGTGGTCCTCGAGGGCCGGTGTTGGCCCGCGGGCCGTAATTTGGAGACCCCTGCTCTAGACTATCTCCTTGACTACGAGCAATGTGTCGAAAACATCGGAGGACTCATCGAAGGCACATTGTTGAAAATCTGTCGGTAAATCTCGGCTCTTTAAGAGTTGAGACGCTGGTTCGCCTTGCTGTCCCTGGAATTTGTAAAACCTTCTCCAGCGCCACATAGCAGATACAGCTGTTCTGCATCTCTCACTTGCTCTCAAAGTCCAAGTCTCCGCGCCATTCACAAATAAAGCGAAGACGAGAGACTTGACTAGGCTTATTTTCGTCATGGGGGTGTGGTTCTTCCATAGCATTTTTGGCAAATTCAGTTCTTCTTTTCCCCTCGGCCTTGCATCTTCCATTGTTGGTCATACTGGAGTCGAAGTAAATAAACTCAATAACCACTTCTAGACCTTCATCTTCTTCTTCCTCTTCTTTTAGGCCCGTTGACCTGTTATGCCCTGCATCATTGTTTTCCTCTTGTGACGTCGACTGCCAGCTGTCTTTCCATCTTTCGAGAGGTCGTCCTGAAGATCTGCTTGCTTGGGGGATGCTGTCCCTGGCCATTCTTACGGCTCTTGGTTCCACCATTCTAGATACATTTTCGTTCCAGAACCTTCTTCTTTGTCGTCCCCATCTGACAATATCTTCAACTTCGCACATCCTTTGGATTTCTGTGTTTCGTACTCTATCACGAAGGGGTTTGCCAGCGATACTCCTGAGTACCTTCATTTCGCTGGTTCGAAGGAGATTTTTGGTTCTGACAGTATCGGATCTGGACTCTATGATGTATGCCATTATGGGGCGGACACAGGTTTTGTATATCCTCACCTTGCTTTGGATGTTCATATACTTGTTTTTCCAGATAGTGTTCTTTAAACACCCGGAAATAACTGCGGCTTTTGTGATTGTTCACCATGACCAAAAGGCCATGATTCACATTATTTTGTAGTAGTTTGTTACTGCGGTCTATTACGCATGTTCCACCTTTATAAAGAGCGCGGCCATTTTTTCTTCTGATCTAAAATATTTGAAAACTCTTGTTATGAAAATACAATAGTTTATTCCGTCACTGGTATTCAAAGAGACATATTTGAAATTATATGTTGAATCTATGAACATAACCTAAAAAGTGTTATAACGATCCTCCTTTCTTTTTTGGGCATTTTGTCATCTGTGTCAACACAAAACGTTATTATATTTACTAAGGAAGACAATATTCTTACGAATACATAAAACGGAAAATACTGTTTCTGCCGAAATAAAATATTAAAATCTTATTATCTCCCAAAACGAATATTCCGTCGAGCATTCGTCCTTAGATGAGGAAATTGAAGATATTTCATAAATTTCGTATGGGAGAACAACGTTATATAGGGTTAAGGCACGGTTTTCAGCAAACTTCTAGTTTTAGCCAAATAAAACAAGTAAATTTTTTTTAACATTAGGCATAATCGTTTAATGCCAAGCGTTTGCCTTTATGTATTTAAAGCCTATGGTAAATTTGTGATTTCTAAGAAACGACAGAGGTTTAAGAAATTGCAATGTTTTACATATATTTTAAATTTAAATAGAAATTTCTAAATCGTATTGTATTTCTTCCTTTCTTTTAAATTTCATCCGAGATAAGATTATGGTGAACTATCGCAAATTTTTTTAGAGATAGGATCAGAAACCCTAACTTACGACATACCTTCAACACATAACATATGATAGAGTCACATAAAGCAGAAAGTTGTAGTAGAAAGATGATTTTCATATAAATTGATTGTTCAATGAGAGCAAAATAACAGCTAAATAAGGAAAAGTGCGATATACATACTCGAATGTGTGAATAGGGAAAGAACAAAGCTAGCTGAAAAATTTCGCTATAAGGGTAGTATTATCTTAGATAATGGAAGAGTAAAGAGACATATCAAACGGCGTGTAGCAATAGGTAACAAATTCAATAGGGTACTAAAACATACATATATATTAGAACCAGACAATATCAAAATCTGTTAAGATAATAGTCAACATAAGTATTTTAGTGCTAACTTTGTTGTGCGGGAGTAAAAAGTGGACGTGGAAAAGACACAGGAGTCGAATAAATGTTGTATTAATGCGTGCTTTGAGCCGAATAAAGGTCGTAGAAATGTGTGCATGGAGTGACAAAGTATAAAAGAATACGGAATTATGGGATAAGGGATGAATGTGACCAGACTGATGTGTTAAGTAAGATGAAGAAGAGCACGTTGAGATGGTTTGCGTATGTGGACCGAATGAATGAAGAAAGACTAACAAAACAGATATATAGTGCATATATGATTGGAAGACGTGTGAGAGGAAGACAAAGAAAAGTATGGTTGAATCAAGTGAAAGCTGTTCTGAAAGGACGAAACTTAGACAGTGAGAGTAATAGTAGAAGCTGTATTAGAATGTACATGGATATGGAGAAAGCTAAGGACGTGTTTCGAGGTAGAAAAGTCTGGCGCTCTGTCCTACGTGCCTACCTCGATAGGAAAATGGCCTGATGGTATGTACATATGTATGTTAATAACTGATTTGCATAATCTTTCAACATTCAAAGTAACATTTTCTATTCCCAGATTTATTTTTGATTCGTTGAAAGAATATTATCAGGCATGGCAACCAGATTGGGCTTACATAATATATCATGAAATTGTATCAAAACGATGTTTTTGTTTGAAAAATCCTCGTAAATAATGTACAATAAATATTGTTTTAGAGATTGTTAAGACATTGTTGTATTTAATTTTGTTAATATGATAGCTTGAGGTTTTAGTATGCAATTGTGCAGTATGAATGTTTGAGCTGAGAAATTCAGTATTTATTTTTACAAATGTATGATATTTGGGATTAAGGTCTGACACAACTTCGTCCCAAGCCCTGCCTAGTTATTTAGGTATAATACCAATTCCTCGTAAACCCTCCATAAAGTTTGGGGGTTTTCGCATTGTTATACTCGTATATTGGCCATCTACGGTTTGCCTATCTATTAAAATTGTAAATGTTGCGCTGTAGATCATGAAAAAACTATAATGAAAGACTAGCCAAAAATGTTTTGATATATAGAAAAACAAATAATCAACTGTTTTAAAATGCGTGTTAAAATAAATAAAATAATAAAAAAATTGTAACTGACTTAAAAAAAATGGTGTTCCTGTTGATAAAAAACTTGCCTTTTTGTCCGGAAGTTGATTGTTTGATGCTTAAAAAGCTTTTTAAAAAGGAATCCAGTTTGGATTTCACATAAAGTCTGTTTAATGTTTTTCCTATTGGTTGAAAGAGTTTGTCACATAGAAATAACTATGTCTGGTTGTGCTTTACTAGTTTACAGAACAAAGTGTAATACAAAACAATAAAACGTTTAATCAATAATCAACAGAAAATGTGCCTAATAGAGTCAAAAACTGTGACTTTTACTCCATTTTTTATTTTATGTAAATTCTTCTGCTGAGTAAAGCATTAGTTCTGAAAGTATTTCAATATTTATGAATAATAGTGGAATTAATATATGGAACCTGAAACTGTATATTACCGAGACGAAATGTTTTATTTAAGCAATTTATGTTTAATTTAAACCGAAAGCTTTTTTTCTGAATCCAATGTAAAAACAAAAGAATAATTGTATTTATGTTTCTGCTAGCACAAATTGTATAATTTATATCATCTTTGAAATAATAACGATCAAAAGATAGCTTAAGTAACTGCTTTTAAAAAGCATCCCGTCTCAAGGAGTTCTTACTCGAAATTTAAACTATAAATTAAAATCAAAATACCAATAACACAGAAAAATGTAGACAATTAGTAGTGGAAGGTGCTGGAAGCCTCCATTAGATTAATTACTTCCCTTTACCTCCATATATTTAGAAAAAACATATTTCGTAAGAAAACAGTCGAAAACTACAAAGGGAAAACGAACTACAGCGAAACCTTTGTAGATCTTCCGATATGTGATAGTAACACAATGAGCTTTAGATTTAAAGCTTCCAAAAATGGTCGACTTCTAGTGCTTTCTTAAACTGAATACGCCACCCATATATTTTCTAATTTGAGGTAGATAAAAAGCGATCTAATTGTAATATTACAAAAATAAAAATCATCAATTCATTAAATTTTACGCAATAATTATATGACTCTTGCAATAAAAAAAACGATAAATTGAGAAAAATACAGTAATTAACTAAAACCAAAACAATCATAAGATATACCGGAATGTTACTCATAGCATCAGGAATACCTGAATAACAAAAACATAAATCTCCCAAATTATATTTAACCTAGAACGCAGTTTCCTTTCACCCAAAAATAAGCTCCTCCTTTATAAAACCCTCATTCGTCCTATATTGACCTATGCTGCATTCGTTTGGGGTAGTGTGAGCAGCACGGATCACCTGAAACTCCAGAGAGTGCAGAACAAGGCATTCAAGATATATTTTAACCCATCCCAGAACAAACCTTACCCGACTTTACACCGAACAGTGAGAAGAAACCCTACAGCACCACATCCTCGCTTGGACCATGAAGTTCTATAAAAGTTAACAAAATCACAGCAATCCCTTAATTGCTGCCCTGGGGGCTAACGAGAGTAAATCCAATCTATCCTTCCGTTATAAGCACAGGCTCCCGAAGCTTTATCCGTTGCCTGACTAGTCGACTTACAGTATTAGCTGGGAGGACCAAGGTCTAAGTGAATGTGATGGAATACAAGTAGCTTGAATAAATGAACTTGTTCTTGCTAAATAATTAGTTGTAAGAATTGTTATCTAGTTAGGTAGAATGTAGGTGTTAATTATTTCTAAGCATTCATATATAAAGATTATAAAAAATAAAAATAAAATGACATGTAGGAAAATAAGATTGAGTAAGTTCATAAATTATGATATACGAGTACATAAGATAAGTTAAGTAATAAATGTGTATATAGGTAGAGCCTTGACAAATATTTGTACCATACTATATATTACTTTGTTGCATGAAAACAAAAATTAACCTAGAATAAACCATTTCGCAAAATTCGTTGCTTATTGCTAAAAAATCAGATTATACTTTGGCTGTTTGAAGAACAGCCTGGCGAGTTTATTGTCATGCAGCAATCTCTTCTAAACAAAAAGTAATATGCTGCCTTATCATGTTATAATATATTTTTTTAAATGGTTACCATATTGAATCAAACAAAAACCGGAAGGTCGTAGAAATATTAATCTAAAAAATATTACATTTATTATTTATTTTAAGTTATCAATATTTGTCTTGTTGAAGATAATTGGTACCAACTTATTGTGATAAACTCGCCATTCGTTTACTTAACAATACAGTGTCTTAATAAATGCTACATCTTGAAACCGTAGCTAGCTGAGTTCGTTATAATAAATATTATTCAAATAAACTCGTCAAAAGCTAAATTCGTATCAATGAAATCGTGACAGGTTGAGTTTCATTCAAAAATCTATTTACATCAAACTTTAGTATGATATCGTTTTAATAAACTATAGTATTTCGATGAAAACGTCGCAGGGTAAATTTGTTTCAATAAACTGTCTCGATAATATTATTGTTCATTTCGATAAACTATTGTACATATTTTGATGAAAGCGGTGAAGCTTGAGTTCATTTTGATAAATAATTCCGACGAAATCATCATCGTCGTTGTACTGTTGCCTCTGGTTAGTGGCAAATACTAATCTTTATCTGTGGCCTCTGGTTAGTGGAGAATAGCATCTATCTAAAATTTGTTCAAACGAAAATAAATAAAAGCACTTTTTTAGCACTTACACGTAGAATACATTTATAAGGTTAATGTTTTAGACAAGTTATTTAATCATTCGCCTTTGATACTTGAACTCAAAAAATTAAAATATATCAAGCCGATGTCGATCCGCTGTACTTGACATAATTTTAATGAAATAACGATTCGGAAATTTCGTTTCATAATTTGATTGTTTAATAAGGATATTATTCGAAAGAAAATAAATTCAGAGTCTCGAAGTTGTTTATTCTATCATAAATATATTTTTATATTGTAAAAATTATTTTGACTTACTTGTCTACAACGTAAAAAAGACACAACAAATAAATTGAGTATTTAAATTTTTGATATATGAAAAAAAATTATACTTCTTCAAAAACCTGAAGTTGTTTGGAATATTCGGTTGTATACAAATGTATTGCTTTCAACAACTTTTTCCCGGTTAAAAACATATGTAAAGTAATTCCAAAATTCACAACGCAAACTTATAAAGGTAAATTTATCTTTACAAAAATATTGTATTTTTTTTAATTCTTTCATTTGTTTTATAAAATTTTGATAAAATGATTTTTAGTTACAATATATAAAAAAAATATCAATAAAATTCATTATTGTTAAGTCAGGCGATTAACGCTTACTTATCATTATTGTTAAGTCAGGCGATTAACGCTTACTTATCATTATTGTTAAGTCAGGCGATTAACGCTTACTTATCATTATTGTTAAGTCAGGCGATTAACGCTTACTTATCATTATTGTTAATTCATGCGATTAACGCTTACTTATCATTATTGTTAAGTCAGGCGATTAACGCTTACTTATCACTGTACAAATAAACGATATTCGAAGCCTATTTTGTAGGACGCTTAACTTCTATTTGATGGTTTCTAGTTCGATTTCCGATAGTATTTGAGACAAAAAGTAATACTCACCGTTAAAGAAAAGAAATTTGAATACTTGGGCATATCATGCGATACAAAAGGTATCGGATACATCAGTATATCAACTGATGTATCCGACACCTATAAGGTAAGATAGGATATATCGTCGTCATACAAGAGAAAGTGACCAAGTGCATTTTTCGCGAAAACGTGATTAATGACTATCTGACACCTTACTTACATAATGGTGGCCTGGAAGAAATAACCCAGCAAGAACTTGGAAGAATAATAATAATATCTTGACTTGTTTAAAATGACTATCTGCATTGATGTTTATTTTTTTACAAGCAAAATTGTATGAAAATTTTCAAAAATATTATTTCTTTATTTTGAAAGCAATGAACATTTCTATTCACCCAAAAAAAATCACAAATGTGAATACGTTTGTTTAAAAAAAAAATTGAAAACAAAAGTGTAAAAATGGTTAAATGGCTCTCCTGAACATTTTGCATTTTGTTAGTTGGTCACTTTCTCTTGTATGACGACGATATACGTTGTGATCATTAGTAGCTTTCAGTATGATATGATGCTTACAAGTATGGGATCATTAGTAACTTTCAGTATGATATGACACTTACGAGTATGCGATCATTAGTAACTTTGAGTATGATATTGTAACATATGACACTTAAGAGTATGTGATCAATAGAAGATATCAGTATGATATGACATTTACGAGTACGTGATCATTAGTAACTTTCAGTATGATATGATACTTACGAGTATGTGATCATTAGTAAATTTCAGTATGATATGACACTTACGAATATGTGGTCAATAGTAACTTTCCGTATGATACGACACTTAAGAGTATGTGATAATTAGTAACTTTCAATATGATATGACATTTACGAGTACGTGATTATTAATAACTTTCAGTATGATATGACACTTAAGAATATGAGATCATTAGTAACTTTTAGTATGATATGACACTTACGAGTATGCGATCATTAGTAACTTTCAGTATGATATGACATTTGCGAGCATGTGATCATTGGTAACCTTCGGTATGAAGAAATACAAGTAGACAAAGAAGAAAATAATCGATCTGGACAAGAAAAAGAGTATTTTTTCTAAAGTTTTGTCCAGAAGGACTTTTTTATTCATACACACATACATACCATCACGCCATTTCTCTGTCGGAGTAGGCAGAGAGAACAAAGCGATTATTTTCCTATCTCGACACACATCCTTTACCTTTTCTACATCCATATACCTTCTCATTCAATTTTTACGATTTCTCTGACTTTCCACTTTTCTTTCTTTCAGGATATCATTTAGTTGATCCAACCATACTTTCGTTGGTCTTTCTCTCACACGTCTTCCACTCATATCTGCAGTATTTATCTGTTTGGTTAGTCTTTCTTCATTCATTCGTTTACACATGCCCAAACCATCTCAACGCCCTCTTCTTCGTAATACTTAACATCTTATTTTTTTATACATCTGTTCAATCAATTATATAATTGAATTGATTATGTCAGTGCGTTGATAAATTTCACATACGATACACATTAAAATGTCCGAATTTGTTATGGAAACGTATTAAATAGCGTAGCTGGGAGACATGATTGTCTTTGGCTCCATCAATCGAATATTGTGAGTTTGAATCATTTCAGCAGGCACGGATTTCGCAATGTGCCACGTGTATTTGAAGAGGCAACATTACTCGCATTGGTTGAGTGGGCGAATAGTGCTACCAGATGAATTATTTTACCAGACTGAGACTTTTTGGGAATTTTAACCCCCGGGTGGAATTCAATCGTCTATCCAATTAGGCCACAGAAAATACCATGATTATTGGACATAGTTTCAGAAGTATTGTTCTTCGAATAAGGAGAAAAAATTGTTCATGTAATATTTTTAAGAATATTTACCATAATTCACACCCAAATGCTTAACGTAATGCTTCATTTAATTGCAGGGTAGCATTCTACCACGCAGATAACCACGCTTGATGGAGCCTAGATTAATGGAGTGAAAATTTTGCTGGACATTTTTGACGCCTAAAATTCAGTTATCAACGCGAAACCCGATTTTTGCGGAAATTTAATTTGTTAGCCCAATGAAACGGAACATTTTTGAGCACATTGATATGCCTTTAATAATATTTTGCAATCGAATCCATTTTAATCAAAATTTGAACACTTTGTGTTCAGGCTTTTGGAAAAATTATGGGAATTTCTATTAAAAAATGAAATAATGTACATTGAATATAAATTTATATTAATTTACACATTGTGGACTCTTGTTACTTTTAAATTAATCGTTTTATATTTTAATCGATTATTTGTTATCTTTTTTGTACATTTTTTGTAAGTACTCATTTAAATAAATAATAGACGCGTCCAGAAAGTAAAGAACGATAGCGCACCACGCCATGCGCTGACCCCCAACCACCGTGATCGTATGCGCGCCAGTTAGTTCCTTCCCTCGTTTGAGTGCGAGCCGAGTTTTGTTGCTGAATGGTCGTGCGTCATTGTTCTGTAACCTTTCAAAATGGCTGCGCCCATCGAAAATCCCGCCAAATGTGAAGTGCGTAGTGTCATTCGTTTTCTGAATGCACAAAATGTTCGGCCTATCGAAATTTACATGCAACTTTAAGCACAGTTGGGACCGAAAGGGTTTGATCCACGTAGAGTTTATGCCAAGAGGACACACAATAAATTCAGAGGCCTATTGTGAAACTCTTCAACGACTTGGATGCGTCATCCAAAACAAGAGACGTGGAATGTTGTCGGGAGAGGTGGTTTTGATTCATGACAATGCGCGGCCTCATGCATCAGCACGAATACAGCGAGAACTTCAAGGTCTTAAGTGGGAAATTTTAGGACATCCTCCTTACAGCCCTGACTTGGCATCAAGGGATTTTTACTTATTCTCGAAACTAAAGGAATTTTTGGGTGGAAAACAGTTCACAAACGATGAAGACCTCAAACACGAAGTGACATCCTGGCTCAAATCTTTGGCGGTAGAAGAGTATAACATCGGAATTGAAAAATTCGTTTCACGTTACAATAAGTGTCTTGATAGCTATAGCGACTACATTGATAAATAGAATAAGGTACTGTGACTTTGTAAATAAAGTTTTGTGTTGATATCTTTCGTTTTTTATTTAATTATGCCAAAAACGTTCTTTACTTTCTGGGCGACCCACGTAAATATATAGATTTTAATTTGAAAGAATTGCTCAGCAAGTAAAACTTCACAGTCGTTAGCGCTTTTATAATAGAGCATAAAAGTATTTTTCATTAACATAATAAAGGCGCATGGAGATTCTTAAACCTTAATATTCATAAAATATAATTAGTCGACTTGGAAAGTTTTATAAAGTGAAGTTTACGCATTAATACTTAAATTGTTTTATGTCTTCAAACACCAACTCTAGGACATCTGAATAATAAGGTTTTTGTCAAAAAAGTATGAAACTGTAGGTTTCCGGTCTTAATAAGTTACAGTTAGGTGGAGTTAAAGTTAAAATTGGATACCTATACCCTCAGTTGTATGTCAACTAGAGCCGATAGAAGACGTGTTATTTCGTTATATTCTGAAACGTAAAGAGTTGGATAAAGCGTGGTTATCATTTTATTTAAAAGAAAAAGTAAGCCCGGAAGAAATCAAATGTCGTTTATATGCTAGAACTTACACGCTCTAGTTCGTTCATACCGGTAACTTTTGAACCTTCCTACTGACTTTTTATTAGACTATTTCTTATCATTATTAAGTCTTCATAGTTATGTACTAGTATGTGTAAACATAATTTCAATTGTAAATTAAGTTTAAGTTAACCAATCATATTAATTTAATGAAAATATGGTATACTTAACAGCAAAAAATTATATTCAAACAAAAATGTGTTTTACACAAGTCAAAATTTCTACGAAATTGATCAGCAAACATCATAAACGACATTATGTGCATTTGGGGTAGGCGGACAAAATAGCTCTGTACACTTTTTTTATCTAATCACCCAGCTTTAGTCTGTGTGTCGTACTTTTCACCTTTCAATTAGTTTTTTCCAAGTATTAGATATTAGATTTTAATTTTTTTTTTAATAGTTTTGTAAAATATGACAAATATTCAATTCGATTAAACGAAATAAGATTTTGTGCAACAAATTCCATCTTTTAATCTCCAAACATCGTGTAAACAGTTCATTATTAAGACTTCCCAAGTCAGCTTAAAACACATTTCATCTTTTTGGGGCTTAAGGATTTAGAGAGGTTGTCAAAACATAATAAATTTGATGCATTCAGCTCGTGCTTTAGAGATTCTATATCTCCTTGTAAATATACACAGCAGGGGCACTAAGGGTTGATGAAATCAAAAGTTATTTTTTATACTCTTCAAAACACCGGTGTTAAGTCAACCAAAGTAAAACTTAAATAAAAAGGGGTCTAAGTGAATGAAGTGTTTGTCTTTGTCCTCAGTGAGATACAGGCATCAGCCTAGTTTACTGGAGACACGACAAATGAAAAGTAACAAACTTATATCTTATAACAAACTTATATCCATTATAATTGTGTGTCCAAATTAAATTACTTGTTGTTTTTTCGCAAATTGTGTATTTATAGATTTCTTGTCATGTATTAATAAAAATAAGATCAACATAGACTGAAACCATAAGAGATAATTTTAATTTCCATAATCATCAAGAAACGAAGAACTGTCACATCACCGTCCTCCATGTTTGTATTGCATGAAGACTTTTTATATATATTCTATCTATATTCCCATGAAAGGCCCGTGACCTAATTGGTAAGACCCCTGACTTCTTGATTTTTTGTAATGAACCACTTTATGATTGAAAATATTAATATTTCCTGATTATTATTATCACGAATTGATAACCCAAGAAAAATTTAAGGTAGGATGTAAAATTTGTTATGAATACTATAAAACACTGATTGGGTATGATCTTATATAAAATTTGTTATGAATACTATAAAACACTGATTGGGTATGATCTTATATAAAATTTGTTATGAATACTATAAAACACTGATTGGGTATGATCTTATATAAAATTTGTTATGAATACTATAAAACACTGATTGGGTATGATTTTATATAAAATTTGTTATGAATACTATAAAACACTGATTCTTATGAATACTATAAAACACTGATTGGGTATGATTTTAAAAGAGCTTGTCTAACGTCTGAGAAGAATGACTTCCATGCCCTAGTTGGTATGGAAGTAGTAGTAGCCCTTCCATGCCTCTTTTCTAGTCTGAAGGTTACAGGTTTTATTCCCACTGGAATCCAGATGTATTTTTATAATATTAATTGTGATATAATAAAAAGGACAAGTTTTAAAACACCGAGATTAAAAAAAAAAGAATCTTGAACCCATTATTATTGCATATGTTCAGAAAAATCTATATGGTAAGAAAACCGCAGAAAACTTTTCAAGAGAAGACAAGACTACAAACAAACTTTTGTAAATCTTCCGATTTGTATTTATAAAACAGAGTTGAATACAATTTATTGGTTTAATGAAGTGAAAAAGCAAAAAAATATAAAAATAATATTTAATATTCAAACATTGAAATGATCACACACGTTTTGTAAATTAAAAATGCTGTCAGCTTAAATTGTAATAATCATAAAAATAAAATGAAAGTAAGTTTATTTAACATATTAAGTGTTTAGGCATGGCAGTTTCCAAGAAACGTTAAAAAACAATAATGGAATTTTTCAAGATTAAAAATAAATATAAGTACAAGTATTATAAAGTACAAATGTTCGTCAGCTTTAATTATATTGCACATAAAAATAAAATGAATGTAAAATTATTTAACATTTTAATGTATCATAATTAAAATGCCAAATAATAAAGTTTTAAAATAATAGTGGTTGGAGTGATACTAAGTTCTAGGAAACTTTTAGTTTTAACAAAGTATATTCTAAGCTTTAAAAAATTGTTGAATTGTACATTACATTAGACAAAAAAAATCGCACTCCTAATTTCGAAATGGTAGTGTTTTTCTAATTACCGAGTATTTTAACAACAATACAAACGTGCGCTCTGCGCAAATCAATTGTGTGGCATTCTAAAACCAATACCACTACATCAGTTGTGTAATACAGGGAGCGCTATTCACACTATTGCAAAATTACTCTTCTGGCTGAACGATCTATATATTTAATTATGCTGAAATTTCAACTTACATAACACCATAAAGTGAACAAAATATATTTTCTTAGATTCAAAAAACACAGGTTCTTTTTATATGACAAATAATAAGAGGATAATTTTATGACACCATTTAGAGTTCATAATCTCCTCAAAGGCTCTCTTTCTCAAATAAGTGGAGTGTGGATGTGGGCGGTGACCATTAAATTGGGTATTTCCCCGCATTAGCATATATTTAGAAAAAATATATTCAATAGGAAAATCGCAGAAAGCTTACCAAGATAAGACAAACCTTTGTAGTTATTCCGATTTGTGAAAGTAACACAATCGATGTATTTACGAGTATGTGTGATGTAATGTATGGGTGTAGTGTAATCAAGTATTGAAAAGGGTTTTAATCTGGTTTTCACTTACAGTCTATTTCATAATTTTCTAATAAGTTGAAAGAGATTGTCATGTAGCAATAATCCTGTTTAGTTGAACAAAATACAAATAAAGTAACGTGCAATACAAGGGTCTGTTGTAAAACTATGTCACTTGATACTTTTGCGTCATACATTAAAAAGTATTAAAAAAATGTCTATATCTTGTTGTTTATAGTTAAGACATTAACGTTGCAGAGGTTTAAATACTCGTACATTGTAATTTATTTTTATCAAACACTGTTTATTCCACTTTTTTGTGAATAAACGTGGAATAAACAGTGTTTGATATAAATAAATTACAATGTCTATAACTTGTTGTTGATTTTTGATTAAGTGCACAGCTTCAATATTGATGTTTTAGTTGAAATATCTAATATTAAAAAAAAACTTCAAATGATAATTCTCTCGGATAAGCTGGCTGTGTGTATCACATATACTGTAAACAAGAACTTGATAACCCTATAGCAGGAAGGGGAATGACACACACTCATATGTAACACAACTATAGCCTCGCACAGCCTCTAGACTTGCGATTGGCTAATATCAATTTAGAAGGCAACGCGCTATCTCCCGGGTTGACATTGTGACACAGAGTATAGAAGATTTAGGAATTTTTTTAATTAAACAGTGTTTCCATATATTGTACCTATTTTCCTTATTTGTATAAAATATATATTTTTCAAAGTAATTCGCTGCAAGTTATAAAATTAAGAATAAATTCGATTGTTAATCAAACTTACAAATGTGTCTCGATTAAAAGTATATTTTGATTTCAGGCCAACGTTCCCTCTAAGGTGTACGCGTGTGCGGCCGCACATTTATTATCAATTGTCCGCACACATGTTTCCATCTTCCGCACACATCCCAAAGAAAGGAACTTGTAACCAAATTTTGTTTTGCGCAATTATATATTTTATTTGATATTTTATGATGAGTTCTCAGGTTCTTTTCTTTGAGATGTGTGCGAAACATGAAAACACCCTATAGAGTCCACGCGCCGTAAGGAAAGAATAGTGTAGAAGGGTGACCATGATTTTTTAATTTATGACATATTCAGATTATTTAGTTTATTTATTTATTATTCATTTAAAAATACATAAGTGGATTTTTTGTTTAGAACAAATATTTGTTTATTGATACAGAAAAATAAAGTCTGCCATTTGACTCCCATAGATTTTACAACCTCCCTCAGTCTCGTTTCACCACCGGAAAAATTTATTAATTCCCGTAAACTTGGTAATAATGTTGGAAAAATGTAATTTATGATTTCATGGCACATTATGTTGACTACTTAGTTTAATCTATGCATGCAATGCATATGCAATTTTCGCACTTCCCTCTTTTTTTCTTGCACATATAAGTTGATGGGCCGCACACACAATGAAAAAAAAGAGACCGTTGTTTCAGGCTAGTTTCATTTTCAGGTCATTCTCCAACTGATTTAATATTGTAACTCATGAACATAGCGCTAAAAGAAGTCAATGGGTGCTAAACCAGGTCCGTACGGCTGATGACTCCTCAGTTTGATGTTTTGAGTGCTCAAAAAGTCACTTGTTTGAACAGATGTGTGAGAGCTCGCATTGTCATAATGGAGAATGATCCATCTTCGGCGGTTGGTTTTCCTCATTTCTCCGAACACTTCTGGCAAACAAATGGTGGTGTACCATTCAAAATTGACCGTACAACGTTTCACTAAAGGCACTGTTGCGACATGACCATTTATACTGAAGAAACAAGCCACAATTTGCTTTGAAGTACTTTGTGCGCGAACAACTTTTTTTGGATTTGGCTCGTCTTGAAATACCCATACAGTCGACTGCTGTTTATCTATAGAATCCATAATTTTTTGCCTGTTATAATCTTATAGTCGTCTTTTGAAGCACCGCGAACGAATTTTTTCAACATTTCTTTGGACCAATCGACACGAGCCTTTTTTGAGCGATTGTCAAATTATGCGGTATCAAACGCGAACAAATCTTTTTGACGGCCAAATGTTCATGCAATATTGAATGTGTGCGAGTGGAACTAATACCCAAACATGCGTCAATCTCACGATGAGTCACATGACGATCTTGCAATATCAGTTCACGCACAGCATCGATGTTTTCTGGCAAAACAACCGATTTTGGACGACCTTCACGAAATTCGTCATGGAGCGAACTACGACCACAATTGAATTCGGAAAACCCGAGAAACACAGTGGCCCGGGATGGTGCTTTATCATCAAAAGTCGAAACGAGTTGATCGGCACACTGTTGAGTTAGTCCACGTCGAAAATCATAAAAAAATCATCGCACAATGTTCAAAATTTAATTCCATTTTTGGCTGAGATGATTTTTTCAAGTCACTATAAATAACACAAATAGCACTCGTATGTCAAAACTTTCTGAGCACGTATACCATTAAAAACGTCAAACTTTACGATACTAATGTAAGATTTGATGTATCTACACTGGTGTTGCTACACTGGTGGTAAAAACCTAATTAAAATAATAATTCGATTAATGCGTACTTCTTTTTTTTTCGATTTCTGTTCAACGTGGTGTATCCTCTAAAGTCAAGTCACGGACACAATTATTTATTTATTTATACAATTAATTCATTTATTTGTTTACGGATTATAAACGGACCCATCCCTTATAGTAAATAAACATTACAACTGATTTATTCAAGCAAAACTGTCTCAATTGAAAAGCAGACAAACCCTTGAGGAGAGTTTGCTCTCTAAATGAGGATATATAAAATTGTCCTTTTCTTCTTCTTCATCAAGTTCTAGATATAGCAGATGCCCACAATAAAAAAGCGAGCGATGAAGATTTATTTTCTTCTATTTATAAAATAAACCCAATAACAAAGAAAATTAATAGAAAAATAGCGTATTTTTAATGTTATATCCTTATGGTTTTCCCAATAATGGTTCACGAATCCTTTAATCCTTTGATAAGGAACATAAAAGGAATCATTATTTCAGGATCTCTTGTATAAACGTTGATTTCGTTGAGGCGATAAAGCAAGTGAATGGATTAACCTTAGCGAGAGCTACAATGTAATTATAATAAATCCTTATTCATCAACTTTAATGCCAAAGCACCCAATTTAAAAAGATTATACCGGCCGTCTATAAATCCTCACTGACAGGATCAAAAGCGTGAGACCTAGAATAATATATGTTTGGTTAATAAGATAATTTTCTAATTCATGAAATAAGTTCCTTCAACTCTTCGTATTTAATAATTGAAAAAAGTTTCAGATTTTAATAAATCCTGAATTAAAAATTCTGTGTGAAATCGTTTTTTTTTTTAACAAATTTCATCTCAATGTCAGTAGTTGAAAAACTTTTACATATTAATGTTATGTTAAAAGCTTTTCACTATTCCGTATTTTTTCAGAATTTAAACCATTTACTTTACATTAACGCTTTCATAGTTCTTTTAAAATTTCATATAGATTATTTTTGTAAATTTTACATTACTTATTCTTTTTCTTGCGTTCCCAAATTATCTCAATGCTAATTTTTTTCATCTTAATCACAACATCTTCGTTCAATCAACATTATTTCCTAACGCTCTCATTGTCTATTTTATCATACATTGAGTTTCCAGTCATTGTACACAACGCTGTCATTTCCAACGTATTTATCTTACTTTCGTTATTTTTTTTGCCACGTTTACGTTTCATCTGCGTATTCTAAAGTTGGGAGAATGATTTCGTTATATGCATCCAGTTATGTTTGAAATATTTTTTTTGTAAATCTTTCAATATTTATCATTCTTAAGTGGCCAAACAATCTCTATGTCTAAAGCACTGCATCTTAAATAGTCCAAAGACTGTTGAATTTCATAAACTCTCACACATTTTGTTGAAAACAGCTTGTACGAAAATTGAAAGCAAAATGACACAGTAACTTGATTCCAGTCAATATGCAGAAGGCTTCAATGGAAACATAAAGGCAACTTGAAATATAGAAGAAGACGAGGCATACTCAAGTAAAGCTTATACGCGAATAGTTTTCGTGTAATTACCTTCTCATCAACGCTTCTCTCCTCGACATTTACGGAAAAACGACTTAAGGATGATATCCTCATTATATCACAAGCGAAAGTTATTGCAGGTTACTCGGAATGACAGAATTTATCGATACGCAGTAAAATATAGATTGTCAAAATTTTCACGTTTTCAGCTTCGTTTTTTAAAATATTCATATTTTGATACAAACTAACCCAATTACATTTAAATAACAAAAAAAAAATGGAATAAAAATCTTGATATACTCGTAGCATAATGTCAACAGAAACTATATATAAAAAAAATCATGATTTCTTGTGAAGAGACCCGGTGATATCTACAAATTATATGAAGGAGGTTCAATCCTAAATGTTTTCACCGAGATGGGGAAGATATTTTTATTAGAAAATATATTCAACAAGCTCATTTTGTATGCGAGTAGTGATAATCTTAACATCTCTTAACGGAGTATTGCACCGAAAACAATCTTCATTCACGATGGCGCATATAATTGTCTAGCACATAAACCAAAAGTTTGTCAGTCAAAATAGGGTTATTAGTGATAATAATTGTGATTCAATAGTAAAACAAATACTGCCGTTTGTAAAACAGCAATCAAATCACATCTAAAAATGAGTATGAATCAAGGATTTCCTGTAAACGATACATCAAAAAAGGATTATTAGTAATTATAATTGTGATTCAATAGTGAAACAAATACTGCCGTTTGTAAAACAGCAATTTAAAACAATGACTGTAATTTATTATTACTACTGCTTTTTGTATCTTCATGCTAGATAAAGTTGTATTATTTGTCAATAATTTTAAGTACTTGTATAACCTGTCACATGTTCATTTGTATATAAAGACACTGTTGTGTTATTAATTAAATAAATAAATTATACCATATCTAATATATGAGTATGAATCAAGGATTTCCTGTAGACGATACATCAAAAAAGGGATATTGGTAATAATAATTGCGATTAAACAGTGAAACAAATACTGCCGTTTGTAAAACAGCAATCACAGAGTATGCATCAAAGATTCTCTGTCAACGAAACATCATAAAAAATATCAGCAGCGACACTTTAAATACGAGTATAAATAATGAAGGTTTGACGGTGCTTTCGAGTATAAAATAATGAAGTTTTGAACAGCGCATATTTCTGTATAATCGAGATTGTGGTGTCACATCTGGACATTTAGTAACTCTAAAAAGTTGACATTGGCTCAAGTGTTGCAAACGAATCAACTAGAAACGTTATATCTCTGTATTCAAGTCATTTAATGAGATATATGCATTGTATCTTTGGAATCTGTGTCTAAGGTACGTTACTTCGGAATGCAATATAAATTATAGGTCGATTACTTCTTAATCGAATATATTGATTATTCCAAATCTTATATTATGACAGAGCTTTTTCAAAAATATTATGATAGAGCTTTTTCCATTGCTAGTTTTTTGGTATCTAAATAGTTGCCTCAAAGTGTTAGATATATGATATGTGTGGAGTTGCAACTTTATGTAGTATATAAAGATAACCCTTTTTGGAAAGTCTTATCAAAATTTCTTATTGTATATGAACACTATACTACGCCTAAAGACGAACGTATTACGACCACATATCGAAAGTTCTACAAAGGTTTTTTGATAATTCGTTTCCCTTTGGTGAGGTTTCTCTGGTTTTTTTTTACAAACATTTATTTTTTTAAATATGCAGTTACGGGGAAGTTTCTTATCTACTTCTTTTCTATCTTTACACTATCGTAATCATTTTTATCTGTCACTAAAAGTTCGTTCAGATCCGGAGTTAGAGCGTTCTCGAGGAGAGTTGATTCTCTTAACGGCGCTTTATATGTATTATTTTTACTATTACTATTATTTGCTCGCAATCCTGATTCTAAGCACTCAAAAAATATTCTTTTTTTGTGAGCTAACGGAGATCAAAAGAAAACACGGTGGGTAACGTAAAAAAAAACATAAGAACATACTGCAAGAAACACATAAAACGTTAATTCTCAGTTCAATTTGGAGCAAACAGTAGCGGAAATAGCTAAGTGGCGTTAAACTCATATTGGTTATCAGTAACCTAATGGAGGAAAAGACAAAGACACGCTGCAAGTACTTAATCTCCTTGCCCTTTATGTAAGAGGATATGCCTATCATCAACAACAAATGTGTGGCACCAACAACAAATACTCCAAACCCCTTACTCCTTACTAACTGCACTCTTGCTAGCCCATCATTAATTTTGCCCTTAATTGACTATGGGGTTTGTTATCTTGATACTAGTAAGCATGTTATTGGTTAGATTGGAAAGGCTTCGATTTTTTTAATTCGATAATCTTAAAAAATATATGATCATCTATCGAAATATCGTGCGTCTCCAATGGCTTAAAATAATACAGCAAAGACATCTTCACGCTCAACCAACCCTCTTTAAAGTGTTGACTGCGTGTAAATTATCTTTCAGAGCATTGACTGACTATGCGATCTGGTGACGGCAGGATTTTTCTACCAACGTATCTCACATAATTCTACACATTATCTTTTGAGGTTCACTCGGTTCGACTTTGGAACAATCTTCCTGGTTCAGATATCCTCATCGATATTTAAGAATAAAATAAAGATGTATTATTTATCTCAAAATACTCCCATAAAATTACCATCCTAATGTTCCTTTAAAAAAATATTTTTTCTCAAAAATTGCGTTAAAGACACAGTCATGGATATTTATAATGATTAATTATGAAACAAAAGTTAGTTGATTTGAATAAATTGCTTGAAATCAATGAACTCATCAGACGTGTAACAAGTTCCATAATCACTTTATTCTGAACCTTATAGTTTATTCATTATAGGTAGTTGGCATAAATTTATTCGTTATTAATACAATTATATGGCCCACTTACCAAAGGCACTGGCTATTAAAAAGAAACAAGTTAATTTTAAATTAAACCGATAAAAAAGAATCAACCTTATTCGACATCAAAATTTTCAACATTGAATGTCTGCTAAAATATTTTAAATATTTTTAGTTTATTTTTAATATTTGCACAAGTATCAGAATTTATCGTATCAATTTTTTCTTCATTCATTCCCATAGATGTGGCGTACTTCTTTTTTCACTTTAACTCAAGGAATATTTTTGATAAATATTTGTTATTAATTTCAGTTTTTTATTTATTGGAAAATTATGTAAAAGAAGCAAATTGTTTTTGCAATCGTATCACCTTCAAATTCGATTCGAAGTGTTTTTGAAAATATTTACGAGATTTTTTTTTTAAATGAAAATTATTCAAACATTTTTTTTCTCTTTCCTATAAGTTTCCATTTATTTTAAGTCTATTCAACTAACAAGCAGCCTCAGTCAGATATGATTCGTTAAAAAGTAAATTTTTGTCAATTTTCCAACACGAGTCTACCTTTAAATTGCGTCACCTTGACGTCATTGGACCCTTTTTCAACTTTTTTTGGTAACGCTAAATACTGGTAACAGATTATATAAAAGGTATTGCGAAACCTCAGTTAAGGCGTTTAACGTTGAATAGAAAGTGGAAAAAATTACGAAGGATAGATTATTGTCCAACACTGTAATGAAGAAGGGTAGTAATTAATTAATTGAAAATTCTGGCACATGGAAAAGTATTACATTCCCATGTCGTTGAAATTCAATATAAAAAAAACCAAAGTAGACCAATATGACATTTTTATTAATCTCATCTGTTTTTATTTTTTGTGTACATGGTTCAACATAGTACTCGTACATCTGGCGGGATATTGCTATAAAGCGGTTAAATTAATTTGTACCGATAATATTTCATTACATAATAGAAAGATGAAGAGGTATAGGTCAAACTAGTTGCAGACGAGTTATTTATTTATTTGATACTTCATCGCTAAAACAATCTGGCAGGCTCTTTTTCTACTGCAATATCTTCCAACCAACCAGAAAGGAAAATAAAGGAAGTTACATAGCCGTAAACAATATTCAAATAATTATTCACACTGAAAAATATATATGAACAATATGTTATACGAGTACATAGTAAAAGTGAGATATCATTAATCGAAAGAAAAGTAAAGGATGACGGAGAGGAAAGAAAAATCAAGAGTGAAACACATTATATCACTGACTTCTTAAAGCATGCCAAGACGGAGCGAGTCTAACATTGGTTAGTAATTGGTTCCAGAGTCTCGCTGCATGGACAGTAAAGGACGACGTAAAAAAAAGTTATGATAGGTCATAAAGTCTTGACTTATATAATTTAACTATGGACAGCTTTGTAAGATACGTTTATAAAAACATATTATTCATTTGATGTTCATATAAAATGTATAGTTTTTTTTTAAAATTATTTTAAACTTACGAAATTGTGTAAATCATCAACAAAAATAATTATATGTTAATCTAAAAAATTAAAATTAAGTTGCTTAGCATTTGTTTGTGAATATTTTTAATTGAAACTTTAGTTGGTAGCTTTAAAATTTCAATGAACTCAATCATTTGAATAAACTCAATCATTTGGAATATAGAGTTGTCCCAAAACTGTAAACGTACCAAGATAGTAATAAATTCAAAATAAAATGTAGATTTTTGTATTTATCGCAAGTGTGCTTATCCAAAAAACAAAATGAGGTGATTAGAGACGAATGCGAACCTAAGACTTGTTTGTTGAGTAAGATGAAAAAGAGCACTCTGAAATGGTTTGGCCATATAGAACAAATGGAGGAAGAAAGATTAACCAAACAGATATATATCTCAAATGAGAGTGTAAGACGTAAGGTTCAGTCAAGAGACCAAGAAAAGTAAGGTTCAATCAAGTGAATGATATTTTGAAAAAATAAAACATAAAGTCAAAGACATCGTAGGGGTTGTATGAGGAGGTGTATGAATATAGAAGAAACTTAGGATCTGTGGTGTGACACGATAGTCTGTTGCTGGTTAAAAGTCACTCTGTCTACCCCGAAAGTGAAACGTCATGATGGTATGCATGTAACATTTAATATGTGTTTTTTAAATAATTAAACTAGCCTACTGCATACTTTGGATCTATTTTGTAGTTTTTTTCACATTTCTGTACACGTCATTCAGTTTGGAACCAAATTTATTTATGGTAAAATTATTTTCCTATGAAGTTCTTCCCTTTAGAGGTCAACAAGTAAGTTCTTTTTCAGCACCCTGAACTTTCCCATGAAACATCAGTTGTATGATCTCATATTTTTCGCATTAAACTTCCAATGTTTTCCTTCTTTCTGTTATTGATGATGGATAATATTTCTTATAATATCTTCATTCATCTGTTTCGATAGTATCCAATGGTGAATAATTTAGATTTATACGTTTTAAAAAGTAATTTATATTTTATTTATTTCAAAGGTCAAACAACATGTTTGATACTTAGATAAAAAAACAACAAATTTAATTTAATATTGACGTATAAACAGTTTTATACAATAATAGAAACATGTTACAAGTTAAACAACGCAAGAAAGCGAATACATACAGTTCAGTCTATTCATCCTGACAAGAACGACTCATTCAATTTACATATGTAAGTATTAAGCCATATTAAAAAAAAGAAGTAAAATTCACATATTGATAACCCACCCAATCTGTGCAGTTTTGTTATCCAAGAGTTGACTAAATAATTAGTTGCAACCACTTCACTATGGAACAAATATTTTTTACCTAAGTGGACCTACAGAAATCTTAAATGTTGTAAGGTTTGAAAAGACAATCTTAAATGTTGTAAGGTTGGAAAAGTCTGTTATCTCTGTATACTCGATAGTAAATTGAAGTGTTAGTATGTGCCAGTGTATACGAAAATTGGTATAACACATAAGCAAAACATACATTTTTCGAGATCTGCCAAATAAACATCCATTTCAAATTCAATTTAGTTTCTATAACGTAATATTTTGAATATACTCTCCTTAAGTGGTGTGCCCCCATCCAAAACTCTTCGCATGTAATCGAGTGCTGCGCGATATTGACACGGAAGGAAATTAATTTTCTCACAAAATGCGACTCGAGCCTCTTCAAAAACAGCTTGACAGAAAAGTATCTCGTTTTTTACTCCTTGAAAGGTGAGGCACTGAAAACCGTCCCTGTAAACAAATATGCGTGAAGATATTTGATATCACTTACGCTTTGAAACGTTCGAAATAAGTTTGTCAAATTGTGAAAATGAACATTTTTTAAAGAAGTTTATAGTATGAAGAAAACACAAAACGGTATTCATCGTGGATACATTGGACGAACAGTTTTGCACGTGCGATTTAGGAATTATTGAAAAACCGTACACATTCATTATTTAAAAATAATAAAGGACATCACAGATAATGAGTCGCATTATTCATAACAACCATATATCATACAGAACAAAAAAACTCAATCTACAATAGAATATAATTTTTTTTCACATTCATCTAATGTTATGTCAATTCAATTCATTCGTAACTAATAGGTTACTTAAAACACTATTCATCCCATGCGTTCACTTAAGGGGGTATTCTGCTCTAGAAATTTGAAAAAATATTTTTTTTGCCTATTCTTAAAGATTAGACTTTTAAAAATATGTTCTGAAAAGGTAATTTTAAAATTCTCAATATTTACAAAGTTATAGCTATAAATGAGGCAGCAATTACGCCACACCGGTATGACTCAGACAATAATCTCAAAACTTTAAACGCGTTTTTCTCGAAACTACTTTTTTCGACCTGGTCGACTTAAAATCTCAAGTTTTATTTAACCGATTGCCTTCAAATTAAGTATAAAACTTAAATAAATGTTTTTATATCGTCCTTACCTTGAAAAATTCAAAACTATTTTTTTTAAATTTGAAAAAAAAGGGTTAAAAAATAGATTTTTTTTTTTGAGACAGACGCCATTTTACGAATTTTTTATTTTTTTTTCTCTTTGGTACCAACTATAACTACATTATTTCGTATCAAGAAACTGTGTATTTACTAAAGGGCGACCAGTTTACCCCCTTTTTTTACCACAAAATATAACAGCTGATATCTTGAATTTTAACTCATTTTTTTTCAAAAATTTTTTTGTTCATTCTCAAATCATCAATAAACAAATTGAAAAAAATGTATAGGAAAAAATCTTTTTAGATTTTTTTTGTTTAATTTGAAAAAACAACGAAAATTCACGCTTCCGGAGTAAAATACGAGTACCCCACCCCCTTAAATATACAAAATTATTTCACATACATATTATACAAAATGCTCAAATTAATACATACCATCACACCATATTCATTTCAGGGTAGGAGTCACCAGACTTTTCAATCTTGACACATATCATTGGCCTCTTCAATATACATACACCTTCTCATACAACTTCTAGAATTCTCAGACTACTCACATTTGCACTGTGTATTTGTTTTGTGAATCTATCTTCACCTATTTGCTTCACGTACTGTAACCATATCAGAGTGTTCTCATACATCTTACCTAATATATCAACAAAGTCCACATCATTATATTATTTATAGTTAAGGCATTAACATTGTGGAGGTTTCAAGACATTGTTATTTGTTTTATCAAACACTGTTTAGTCCACTTTTTATAACAGTATAACCCTACCGGATTCAAGACTTTCACCTAATCATCAGGGAAGCAAAAAATATACATGTTTTGTGTGTTTGTATTGTGCTCCCCTGTGTCTGTTTTGTGCTCCCCTGTGTCTGTTTTGTGCTCCCCTGATGATTAGGGGAAAGCCTTCAAACCGGTAGGTTTATACCGTTACAAAAAGTGGAAGAATAGTGTTTAATAAAAACCAATTACAAAGTCTACATTAATGTACACATATTCATATATGTGTCGATGCTTTTCAAAACCAGGTATGTCCACACAAGTTCAAACCGAGCAAAACGGTATTTTGTCCCTGATCACTGAAAACTACATATATAAAAATTATGTGTCTTTTTGAGAATTGCTTTATAGATGACATTGTGTTTTCAAAAAAAAAATCCTAGAAATTCAAGTCAGTAGAAAAAATAAAGCACATTTCAATTTGGACATGTCCGCTTTTGAAAAACGCTCATTGAAAATGCGTGATTTTGATACAACACCGCATGGACATACCCGAGTTTGATTGTTGTTGACAGTGTGACTACACTACGACTGATTGGCCATCTTGAATGATGGTTCCCTCTAATTGGTCTAAATAGACATGTCTGACTTTGATTAAAACAACCTCGTGGACATATCTCATAAACTCTTATTTCAATCACCATTTTGCATCGATTTCACAAGGAGATATCTTATTTTGAAAAATGCAGATTTATCCAGGACTACATTTTCGTACATTTATCTCAAAAATGTCATAATGTGGACATACCTGGGTTTGAAAAGCGTCGACACATATATTCATATATAGGTATATCACCACATTTTTTCGTATTCCACCATACATTATAGTCCACATTCATATATATGTATCACCACATCATTTCGTATTCTGTCATACATTGTCATCCCATGTTTTATACTCAGTACACGCTTAACAACTTTTAATAGATATTTTAATATCCACATTTCACTTCTATACGTTAAAGTTGGAAAATAAATACTGTTTTACGTAACTAAACCAAATTTGTTCAGTTAGAAATCATAATGTATGCAACAAAGTAGATATTAATTTTTTTTCTAATCAAAAACCCATTTCTAGTTAACGATAAAATTCAGTATCACGATAGCTTAGGTTGTCTATTATAATCATAATTGGAGCATCGTTTAATGAAAATTTAAAGGGTCTGTAAACATAAATATGCGATTTTCGATTAAAATCTTTGACAGAGTTAATTTTTCGCGCAGGAAGGTCGGTTGATTAACTCATATTAATTTAAGGTTTATTAAGAGAACTGAATTTTATATGATGAGAAAATGGCCTCGATTTACGTCAGGCTATACACCGGAGTAATTAGGGAAAGACCTAAATGGGTCCTTTGCTCCATGAATAATAAAAAAAATATCACCTCTACACCTCTGAAAAGCCATTTTTCTCTTTACCTGGATGACCTAATAACACGCACGACTATTTGTATCGCAGAACCTTGTGTCGCTAAATTTTGTGAGTTTTTTTTAAATTATTTTTTATTAAAATTATGTTACGACATATGTCATGCCAAAAGCTCTCGCAATTTACAAAAACAATTTGGATACAATTGTATTTCTGTTATCTCTGTAGTGCGAGTACGATGTTTGTTGTGCATAAAATACACTAATTTGAAGCAGTAACGTTGAGTATTCAGTTTAAAGGTTAATTATTCACCCTTAGCAAGTGTGCGACCCAAGTTCAGTTTTCTGGCGGATTCATTCATGTACTTGTTTCACTTTTAGATAGTTTTACGCTGCTTGTTACGAGTATTATTTTTTATAGTGCAGTTAAGCAACTGCACTATAAAAATCGAGTTATGTAAAAGAATGCCTAGCTAAACGTTGTAGTCAATTAAACTTGTAGAAACTTCGCTCTTAATAAGTTTTTATCTCATATTCATTCTTAATAATATTTCTTATTCTGTCGTACATTCACATTCATACACCGCATATTTTTCTCGGTGAGTAGAAAAAAATCTAGCTTACCATGTAAAATATTTACTTTATATTTTATTCTGAAAAAAAACCCACAGTAAGTTTTTACTGTGAAATTTCTTCAAAAAAAACCTCAGTTGAAACTATTGACAAAAAACCCTTACGATATTTTAAATGTATGAACATATTGTAGTATATTCTAATACGGCTTTAGGTATCAGAAGGGTTCATTAAAAATTTGATATATGAATAAGGGGGGGGGGGTCAGCGAAGGTTACCACCAGGCTAGCCCGCTTAATTTCATAGCACAGGCACGCCCCTAGCTTTTCATACACATGGATAAAAAATACATTTTCTA
The DNA here is from genome assembly GCA_949825065.1 of Odontocerum albicorne. Classification (NCBI taxonomy): domain Eukaryota; kingdom Metazoa; phylum Arthropoda; class Insecta; order Trichoptera; family Odontoceridae; genus Odontocerum; species Odontocerum albicorne. The sequence continues at coordinate 6,564,937 of OX463846.1, read as the reverse complement.
AATTAACTTTTCGTAGTGGTCCCTTGGTTGGGATATGTATTCAACAAATATTCTTTTGCACGAATTCACTCAGGTGATGCTGAATAATGTATGTGATGACAGACCCTCATGTCATTTACTCGAGTGCGGTAATACGAAAATTGAAATGGCGCCGCTGATTTTGAACACTAAACAACTTATCACAGGTTTCAGCGAACTAGGTGGAACTTTATATAAGCATATTCATTCATTTTCGTGTTCGGGTCATCAGTTATTGATCGTGCCACGTGTTTCCAGTAGGAGACAACAGAGATTGCTCTTCCACTCATATCACTCAAGTCCTGTCTAGAGCATGTAGTCCCGCTGTCCGGGCCAACCATCAAGTGAGTTCGGTTCATCCACATAATAACCCTTACCATTTTGTTTTACTTTTGGTGCTCATTTTTAAATTTAAAAAAAAATGGACACAACTTATGTTAACACTTAATATACGAGTACATCAACGAGGTAGTTCATGGTTTGAGATCCAACCGATTCTTGTCTATCACGGCTCATAGGGCAAGTTTTATAAAATTATCTGTAAACAAACTTTTATGGACACTTAGAACCATTGAATATTTATTATATATCATCGTTTGAATAACACTATTTATTTATACAACGTATTTAAAAAAAAAATCTCAAACATAAACTTTTTTTGTTTCATATATTTATTTTAACCATCCCACTATGCCCATTAGAGGGTGGGTAGATATGACAGATTTCACCACTTTTATAAGCTCCATAGAGCTTTCGTTTCATCCACATTAAATTATCTCGTAAGATATATTTTTCTATTTCTTTTTCTTGGTCGATTTCTCGTGACGGAAGGTCGTGATCTCTCCGGTCTATTTACCCAACTCTGCTGCACACGACAATTCTTCAACCTTTCCTACTTATTTTTTTTTTCAACTCATACATTGAAAACAAATACATTTAGTTCTCCCAATCTATTAACTTTATTCTGCAGTTTATTTGAATGTAATTTTATACCTAGCATTATGTAAAGTATATAATTGTTGAATATCATATATAGCACAGTTAATATTTTACACTATAAATACAAAAATATTTCAGGTTCAAGTTAAAAAATCCTAATTTATTTTGATTATGTTGATACTATTCGTGTAGGACTAAGTTTAAATTAAATGACGCTTGTATCGACCTTGAGCAACAAAGTTGTTTATGAGAATTTGCTGAAACCATGCAAAGGCTGAATAATGAAACCGGTGGCCAGCCCACCAGCTTAACTAGTTTGAGTTAACCGAACGGTTATTGCCTATTGCCTGAATCAGAAGTTAATCGATCACGCGAGAAATGATTAATTGCTTCAAATATTTGTAATTCAACCGGATAAAGTTGTAATAGTTTGTTTTGTAGAGCGTTGAATTTATTTAAGGTCGATTTGAGCGATAAAGCAATAATGATTGATTAATATACATATAATGAAATAAGTCATTTCAGCTATGGTGTCAATAAAATAATTAATTTGAAAATAAAAATATATGAGATAGATATAGGTAAAATCCTAGCTAATTATGATCAAAAGTGAAGTTGGCTACAAATAGCCCTTGAAGATGAAGACTGAAGAGTTTTTATGAAACGTTGGCATCATACGGCAAACCACGTGGTACGACATTCTGAAAGATCTCATACAACTTACATAATAAACGTAAAGTTGAATTATGATTTATTATATTTAATATACTTGAGTCAACATACATATAGCGTAATTACGAGTAAAACGGAATTTAATTACGCACTAAATTCTAAATTAATTTCTACTAACTGTTAGGTTAAAATTGATAACATCAAGTTACTGTTGAACTTAAACTAGCTAATCAAGTGTCAAAAATCAGTAGGTTTATTAGTTAACATCCCCCTGTCTTGCTCTAAGCAGTAAGTGAGAGCGTCTAAGCTCTGTGCGGTTACGGCCGGGCCGGGCCGCTCGGCAGCTCAGCTTGTCTAATACAAGTCAAGTGAATCCGCGGGCGGCTCGGAACAGCGGACCGCACACCGCTCGTTAAGGGTTAGGGGCTTGACAACGCTGACTCGTAGCCTTGTTTCTGTTTAATAAATAGCCAACTTCAGCTAGAACGCTTCAATAGATCCTGTAAGCAGAAACTGTTTTGCCTGACCCGGGGCTTTTCCACATGGACGTATTTAATGCAAAAATGATCTAACTGACAAAAACACCTTATTTTTGTATTGTATTATTTTGTATAAACCTTTTTTGTTATAAACAATACAATAAAATACCCTTTTGTTATAAACAATACAACATGTTTTACTTATAATCATGTGATCTATTCGTCTTCTAATAATTATGATAAAATGACAACTTATATAGCATTGTTTAGAGAGCAGATTTTTTTTCAAGGGTGCTATAATTCGAGAATCAACCCCACTCTCATTTAAATAAGAATGGATTCGACTCTCAAAGAAAGAAAAAAAATAACGGGAGTCACACGTGGTCTCATTTTTGTGTTTTAAATACACAAAAATGCTGTGTGAGAGAACTTTAAAAGGCTTAAAGACCGTTTGCGAATATGCCTGGGACAGCAGCATAGTCTTATATAAATATATTCGTATAATAAATATACTTGGCTGATCACAAAACGAATGTTTCGCTGAAATATTGGCAATGCAGTTATTTTATGCAATATAATGAGAATTATAAAAGGATATAGTGCCGTTTAAAGAGAAAATTCTCCTCAAGAGCGTTATAATAAAGGCATGTTTTGAAGTATTCCTAAAGCTGCATATGCCACCCATATATTCGTCAGAATACCCCGCCTGCAATCGATAAATACGATATTGCATTCGATAAATACGCATTCGCCCCAATGCATTCGATAAATACGATATTGACCTCAAATTTTGTCTCCTCTTCAAAGCAGCACCTCTCACACAAATATTCCAAAGATTTAATGGGGACATCTTATTAAGGGACTTGAATACAAAAGTTCAAAGTTTAAAATAGATTTGTTTGCAAACTTTGAAAAATGTAAGTTTTTTAAAAGTGAACTTATATGACAATATTTATGACCACAATTATAGTTCGGAAATTCTAGGATGAGTCCTGTGACAGCTCACAAATTTGCCCCAAAACAACCTTATGTAATGTATTTACCTAAATATCATGCTATTTATTAGAATTGGGGCTTACGAGTATATTAAAGTTGATAAAATAATTAAAATTACTGAACATCGTTACAAGGTTGTTTGTATTGGGGCAAATTTGTGAGCTGTCACAGGACTCATCCTAAAATTTCCGAACTATAGTAGCTGCATTGGAAACCGAATGGAGTCGAGAAATTTGCGAATTATGCAGAATTTAATAAATTCTTTTATTTTTTAGATGAAATTCCGCGACTCTCTCAATATTTTTTAAATTATGTGCGCTAAATTTTCATAGAATTTTGAGCGTGTTTCTGGAAAAAACATGAGTTCTTAATTTGGTCTCGTTTCATAAATTTACTGTTCAAATTTATTTTTTACGGTTGCAAGATTAGTTTAATAATTAACTGACTAGTTAGATATATAGATCGCATATTGAATAAAAAGTAAGACATTTTAAATCAGTTAATCGGTTGTATAGATATCATTTTTGTAAGTTGTTATGAATACTTTATTTTTGATAAAATTACAATTTCGTAGAGAATAATTGTTAATTCGAAATTTTTAATATTCAAATGAATATAATATGTGATAATTCATCCTTATATTTAGGGCAAACGGAAATTGAGGCCACATATTGAAAGAAAGTGTCAAGGTGATATACAAGATCACAAGATTCATTAGGTAGGGGTTTGCCAACGTTCCCCCTAATTTTATCATTGTATGTGCGGCCTTTCAACTTATATGTGCTAGAAAAAAAGAGGAAAGTGTGAAATGATGTCTTTATTCTAAATACGTAACTTTATACGAGTAGGTAGAGTCCACGCGGAGAAAGGAAATAATCTGTGACTATTGTACTATAGCGTAGGTACATAGAACGTGTGATTGTGTGTGTTAGTTAACTCCTGTGTGCTGATTGGTCAGTTTCTAGTATTATTGTGTCATCGTGTCATAAAAATGGTTACAAGTTCCTTTCTTTGAGATATGTGCGGACAATTTTTAACATATGTGCGGCCGCACACGCGCACACCTTAGAGGGAACATTGGGGGTTTCTCCAACAGATAATTACAAAATCAACCCCCGATATATTTGTTTCAGTATAGTTAAAAAATCACCCTCTAATCGTTTGCCAAATGAAATATTCATAAATATTTACATACAGAAATAAACATAACAGCTTTATTCTTTAGTACTTTTATATTTTATTCACTCCATTCATAAATCTATAAATGGTTAAGAATTTAATGAAACAGGCAGAGGAATTTAATATTTGGGGAGTGTGTTTTTGATAGATGGTGAAATAGACAAATATGTTAAAAGGAAGTATGTTCTAAGTACCAAGCTTAAGAGAACACTTTACTATTTTAGCAAATAAATCAGTCCCAACATCTTCAACAACGATGCATAAATCAGTCCCAACATCTTCAACAATGATGTATAAATCAGTCCCAGCATATTTAACAATGATGTATAAATCAGTCCCAACATCTTCAACAATTATGTATAAATCATTCCCAACATCTTCAACAATGATGTATAAATCAGTCCAAACATCTTCAACAATGATGTATAAATCAGTCCCAACATCTTCAACAATGATTGTGCAATGTAGTGTACTAGTACCAAGTCCGGTCATTTATGGTATCGCGACTCGGAAAGTGAGTCATGAAACTATAAAGGTTTGGGACCTCTCCCGTACATGATTTATTTTGAAATGTCATATTCTAAAATAAAATAAAAGGTTTACCAAAAATAATAATTACTTCAGAGATTAAATTAAAAATTCCTATAGTAAATTTAACAAAATATAAGTTTTACCTCAATATACGAGTATGATGGTTAAAATATAGACGATCTTGAAAGTCTAGTTAGTGAGATTTCTAGAATGTAAGTTGAGGGTTCGATTTTCGTTGAGATTCATTAATAAAAACTTTCTAGTCTGGTTATCACTAAATACCTCTTTCATACCATTGTACTTGTTTGGAAGAATTTGCCAGACGCAAATAAATCTTTTATTTATACAACAAAATGAAACGTATTTCACTTCATAAAACAAAATACAAAGTAAGCCATTTTTCATAATTTTTCTCATATCATAATAAAACATTGTGCAAAAATAGGTAAAGGATTTATTTTTTCTATGGAAATTTGATCTTATATTTTTGTTTTATAAAACCATGGTATTTCATACCATTGATATTCATGTCGCGTAGTGTTACTAAAAACGGTTTTCCAAACGAAATAGTAAATACTTTATAAAAATGCTGTCGTATAAAGCTTCGAAATTTCTGTCTCTAATAATCTAAATGGAATAAATAATCAAAAAGAGTGACGCGTTATCGCTATCGTGCTTAGCATTTAAGAGCCTATCGAGAGTCAGAGTAGATGGATAGGAGTGGATGGATGAGAGCGGGTGAATTGAGTGGATGAACATAAATCGATGAAGAAGACGACGGGTCGATGGATACGAGTGGATGAATGGGAGATGATCTATAGGACTGAGTGGATAGGAGGGAATGGAGAAGAGTGAATGAATACGAGTAAATATATAGAAGTGAGTTTATGGAATCAAGTAGAGGGAAGTCTTAAGTGGAAGGAAATAAGAGGATGGATAGTAGTCAATGGAGAGGGCTGTATGAATACTGGTAAATGGATAGGAGTGAATATAAACAGCGGATAGATAGGAATGGATGGATAACAGTGAATGGAAAAAAAGGGGATGGATAGGAGTGAAAGCCATTCTTTCATTTACACCCATTCACTTTGTTCTAAAAATTAACAATAACTCGTTTATATATTATTTATAGTTAAGGCATTAACATTGTGAAGGTTTAAAGACATTGTAATTTGTTTTATCAAACACTGTTTATTCCACTTTTTAACGGTATAACCCTACCTGTTATACTGTTACAAAATAGTGGAATAAACAGTGTTTGATAAGACAAATAACAATAACTCGTTTATGGACATAATTTGGAATCAAACCCGAAAACCCTGATGGGAATCAAACGCTTTACCAACAAGGCCATTAAATCGAATATAATACTCGTAATACATATTTTTGAAAAAAAATTCGAATGAAAAAGCTCCATTATGTATATTACTATTAGCGACTTTTTTTAGAGAACATTCGAATTCGTCATGCCCTCTTGGGAGAACATTGTTTATAGGAAAAATAATGTAAAGTAAAGAAGATTTAGGGTAATGAATATACTTCCTACCATATATTTGAGACCTTTTTTATCGGACACTTGGGGATGATTTATTTTGGAATTATACAAAGTGAAGTGGGTAGTTTTAATATCTTTTCTGTAAAATCTGAAAACCCTATTCGCTCTCGAGAATTTTTATTCCCCGCTTATGTATCTAAGAGATATTTTAAGGATGCAATATTTTTTAATTTCGCAACTCACGATTTCAGTTTAATTTTATAGTTTTAAAATTCACGTTTTGTTTACGTGATTGGTTAGACTTTTACATTTGAAAACTGAATGTGTAAGGCTGTCAAACTCTTTGTGTAATGAATTGGTAAATCCATCTGATAATGGCGACGTGTTCTTCATCGCGTGGTTTATATTAAGCGTCGCGGTCTTCCACTATATCAGGAACTTGGTGCATCACCTGTCATCATTCTTCGCGGTCCTGACACATGTTGAATGGAAAGCTTAAAGAGGATTGTGTTAGCTTTTACCATTGAACGTCCATATTTAAGAATACCTCCCTCTTGCTCACTTTCATTTCATTGTCCCCATGATCATCAGTATCTCCAGACGTTCGTTATTATTTCTGACAATATGTTGAAAGCATATTTTGATTTTTTACCAGCATATTTTCAAAAGTCTTTCGTTATTCTTCCTGGCAATATGCTGAAAGTATGTTTTGGTTTTTTAACAGCATATCTTCGAAAGTCGTTGTATCGGACGTATGCATCACCTTTAAAACATATAATGTATTTGTTTTCTTGTTTGTTTGTTGATATAAATTCGTAGTTATATTTTAATGTTATTTGGTATTTTGTATGTAAAAGTTATGTTTGTTGGGGTCCGTGCTGTGTCGCGACCGTAACAGAAGTTTGACTTATGCGCGGCTATCGCAAGACTGTATTAAAAGTCGGCCGAAACTGGCGAACATTTTGATATTTCGCGAGTTATGACGGCGTGCACCGGCGAAAACAAGCGCTTGCGATGAGCGATCGGTAGCACATAAGAAGCGCTAAATGTCAAAAATAAACATTCTCAGTTCACTTTGCCTACTGTGTTTTACTTGCGACCATGCCTAAGCGGAATTTCTTCTACCTTTCACCGATCTACGACTTTTCAACGTGAGCTGAATTCTCCGAGCATCGAGCAGCAGCCGTCCACCTTTTGTTACAGTTCTTTGTACCAGTGCCATACAATCGTTAACTTATATCTAATTCTACGTTGGTGAGCGTTGGGGTCCATAGTATATTGAGTTTATGTATCCAACACGATATCATTTTTTATGTTGACTTTCTTCTTTCTCGTCGTGCTTATTTCTACTACATACAGTACTATGGAGAGTATAAGAAATTCAACTAGACGAATTTCGGTTATTTTGGGTCAATTTACTCCTTCGTCAGACTTATCAGAGTTGATATTAGATTTGATATGCTGATGATGGAGACAAGTCAAGATCAATGCTGAAACGCTTGTGGTGATGGTGTTTTCTCCAAACATCGAAAACACTATTAAAGTATTAATCCATCTTCTGATATTTACCATTTACTTAAATGGGCAGAAATCTGATGGCAAAAATGATAAAAAGATAAATCTATTCAAGATGTACGGCTGGAGACGCATGCTAAGGACACTTTGTATCCACAATACAAAAATTCGGCATTTTGGACAGACTCAAAGATTTGTCTGCGATGAGTAATCCAGATTTTATGTCATAAAGTACGCAGAGGGGATTATAATTTGGAAAAAACAGGTGGTGTGGATAGAAAACGGGGCAGATATAGATTATTTATTTTTATTTATTTTTTTATTTATTACACATGACAAGAAATCTACATAATTTGCGAAAAAACCACAGGTTATTTAATTTGGACATACAATTTTAATGGATCTGAATGGTCGCCTTTCACTTGTCGTGTCCTAAGTAAACTAGGCTTTTGCTTGTATCTCGTTGAGGATATTTAGCATGAAAAAATAATTCGACACTTCTTTCCGATTTTCGATTACACAAAAACGAAACCCCGTTGCACATTTTCATCAACCTGAAAAACAGTAACACTCAATTGCAACTGGAAACACCAGGCGAAATCAAACTCTTCACACATCATCACTCCAGAAAGACCCAAGATGTTTATTCCATAATATGCCGAACACAATCATAAAAACAAAAATATACAGAAATACAAATATAAAACAACAAAAAGAAACCCACACTCAAGAGCCCACACAAATATTTTCCACACGCCATTCATCCTGATAGTCCAAGTACTCAAAATCCTGTCGCAATAACAACCACGCCCCAATCGACTGCCTAAATGGTTTTCCTCCCTTTAACGTTATTGAATTCGGCACGCCATTGTATGTCATGGGAGTTAAATAAGCATATTGCCTTTGAGCAAAATAGGTTTTAACTCTAGGGATGGTGAACATTCCATTATTTGCCATGCGTGTCATGTGCCTCTATCAGTTCGATAAACGAATTATCAGTTCGATAAACTGATCAAATCGGTAACCCAATGGGGTCTTCTGTAACGACAACACTCAGAGAGATGGAAAACCATCGTTAGCTGAGTTTAGTAGATGAACTGGAGAGATTTTTGCCCTCAGTCATGAGCAGTCCACCAAAAAGTTGATAAAATATTCATTAAAAAAATTGCACTGATGCTAGAGTTATCCTAGTATAAAAATCTTCCTAACGGTTTCAGGTTTTATTGCCAGTAATACTCACAACTTTGTCATTTTTTTCTTATTGTCACTTTCGTAGTTTTTCAATAATCTTTGGTAGGTTTGCAGAAATTGGCACATGAGATTTTGTCAACGAGATAGAATTGTATACCTTAAAAAGTATGATGTGCGTTAAGAAGGTCCATAATTATTACACCACAGGAAGTAGCGATGAATTGGCGATTGCAAAAATCAAAATGATCAAAAGTCAAAATATAAGAAAGTTTTCAATTTTTAAACGTAACGTCACAAAATACGTAAAATGCTGAGATTTTCTTTAGAACTTTTCAATGTTTTTAGGTTTTATATGCCTAGGGTAGATTTTAGAATCGGTGAAATGAAAAAAAAATGTTAGCTCTCAAATCTAAAATGATAGACATGAGTTAATTAGATTAAAATATGTATAAATAATACTTTTTATAATAAAAAGTAAATATACAAACATATACTATAAGATTATAAGATTAAGTACATATAAGATTCGATTTCTATTAGTTTTTTTTATTGGGCCTAATTTATTAAATAATAACTTTAAACCGTAACTATAACAAGACTTTTATTTATTTATTAATATTTAGATACACATTTCACAAATTTAAAACTTAAGAACTAAAGAATAAATATATAAGTATTTATTATATAAGCTAACTTAATTAAAATTTATTAAATTTGTTGCACACAAACATAAGTACAACCGATTTAATTTTAATTTTATATAAAATAAATAAAACACTTATTTTATACACACCAATGATTTATTTGAGTTCACTACCCATTTAAATGACCTCTGTCTTCCTCGTCAGGTGAAGTTGGACAAAATTATATCTAAAATACTTTTTTTTTCTAATTATAAATTTTCTAAAGGTAGGAAAACCATTTAGACAGTCGATCGGAGCGTGGTTGTTATTGCGACAGGATTTTGAGTACTTGGGCTTTCAGGATCAATGACGAGTGGAAAATATTTGTGTGTGCTCGTGAGTGTGGGTCTCTTCTTGTTGTTTTTGTATTTGTGTTTCTGTGTATTTTTTGTTTTAATTTTAATTTTTATTCTTATGATTGTGTACGGTATTTTGTGGGATGCATATTTTTGGTCTTTCTGGAGTGATGATGTGTTAGGAGTTGAATTTCACAAGATGTTTTCAGTTGTAGTTGAGTGTCACTGTTTGTCAGGTTGATGAGAGTGTGCAACGGGGTTTTGTTTTTGTGTAATCAAAAATCGGAAAGAAGTATCGATTTATTTTTTCATGCTAAATATCCTCAGTGAGATACATGCAAAAGCCTAGTTTTCTGGGGATACGACAAATAAAAGGCAACAAACCCAGATCCATTAAAATTGTATGTCCAAATCAAATTACCTGTTGTTTTTTCGCAAATTGTGTATATTTTTTGTCATGTGTAATAATAAATAAATAAATAAATTGTAGTAGGTAAAGGAGAGGGGTAAAGGAGGAATGGATAATAAGGTAAGGAGAGTAGGTAGGCGTCGAAAGGGTGGCTTTTGAACGGGAACATTTAGCAGAGGACTGTTATCGGAATTAATTGATTGTTCAACAGTGGCGAAAAAAAGTAAAAAAATAAGTGTCTGATTTATTATACTCGCATTAAAAATTTATCAACATGACACTACAAAGTGAAATAAACGTCTTCTCTAAGATTAAGAAACGATTTTATATTTTTTTAAATTCAATCAAACAAAATAGAAAAACCAATAATTTATTTTTATTCTACATTCACTTAAAAATCTTTTCTTTTTGATAACCGTCTACCTTTAAAAATATTTCCCATCTTAAGTTCACGATGTCATACCGCGTCTCCAATTTTAATTTATGAAATGAACGTCCTTGTATACAGAGGTATGTATATTGAAAAAATCTAATAAAGGTGCTTCTTGAGCGGTAAAAGCAAATACTTGAATTTCATCCTGGACTTCCAGAACCTGACAGCCAGTGGCGTAGATATTATTTGCTAAATAAGAATTAATTTTTTAATATTTATTTATTGTATATCATTTATTAAATAATGTATATACAAAGATAAATATATATCACCACGCCGTGACTCTTGCGGAGAAGGCAGAGATAACAGATCTCCAAACTTTTTTATGCAAGCACACAAATTTCATCTCTATATACTCGGAAATACATTTTCTAGTATTTATACTCCTCATATTACCTTCTTCAGAAATCTAGTATTTTTTATCCAGTCATGTTTTCCTCGTTCTATCTCTTCTACGCACACTTTAAATTTCTATTTTGTGTACTCTCTCAAGTGATTCTTCCATCATTCATTTTTTCCATATGTTCAAACCATCTTAAAGCTCCTTTATTCATCTTACTTATTTAATCCAGTCATGTTTTCCTCTGTCCAGCTCTACCACGCACACTTTACACTTCTGATTTGTAAACTCATTTAATCATTCTTTCCACATGGCTTAACCACCTTAAAACTCCTTTCTACTTTAAAAATATATTTTATACATACATTAATTTCTGATGCCTTCATTCCACCTTTTTTCATACATTGACACAACAAATATTCCTTAGTACACGCGTCTCTGCAGCATTCATCTTATTTTTATTCCTCCATTGTCAAGTCCAAATTTTACTTCAATACGTCAAGATGGGCACCAACACAGTTTTACGGGTCGTCATTTTTGTTACTGTTGGTATTATTATGAATGTTTTTTTAACCCATTACAAGTACCCAGCAGTAAGTAATACACATCGTCTCTGTCATTCATACACGTGTTTCGTCGCGATTTGTCAGTCTTTCTACCTAAAAGCTCTTTCTAGATGCCGGACTGTTAGCGTATCATTAGCGCAAAGAGCTGTTCAAAGAGCAAAATAACACGTGTATGAATGACAGAGACTATGTCTATTACTTACCGCCGGGTACTGTAATTTTTAATTTGTCTTGTATTATACCTTTGAAGGAGATTTATTTTTTACTAGTTGCAACCCGTGAAATATTCACGGAAGTAAAACAAATTTTACATTTATGAAAATATATATTCATAAATCAATTTTTTTTATATATCATTTATACGTCGTCCCTTTTTACACCGGTTCAAAAATTGTTAGATAGGTATTTAAAATTCGTTCAGTATCACGGACCCACCGAGATTCAAATTACTTTCGGAGAGAATCCAAGTATTCCTCTTTCGCTCTCTTGTGTTCAAAATTCAATTCTCGTATTCTTTCTTTGGCGGCAACCGTCGTACGGGCTTTAGCCTATTTATATTATTTTTTATTTATTGATTTGAATTTAAGTCTTGTATTGTTGATTTATTTTACTCTGCATTACTACGTTTAAGTATTATATCTTGAAACATATGGATCATAAATTATAAGGTTTTTTGCAGGGTATTTGGAGAGTACGTTATTTTTGTTATATTTAAATTTTACTGGGTTTTGTGAAGGGCACTTATCATAAGTGTCGTTTATTGTGTAAATAAATAAATAATTAAACGAGGGGACTGATAATTGATGGGAAATGTTAAAGAAGGGTCCTTCTTATCACTTTGGTAAGACATTTGTCTTCCACGTAAGGTTTAAACTTCTATTACCAATGGATAACAAAAAAAAGAATTTTAGTCTGATTTCAGAGTTCTTCTGGTAACAAAAGTTATGCCCGCAAGACGCTGATATACTTGTTTCTCTCCACGTGTTGTAATATTTCCAAGACGTTTTAGTTTTGTAATTAACAAATAAACGAACATTATAATTCTTTATATGTCTTCGAGGAGTCTTCCGATTCTTTGAGCACATTGCTCATGGTCAACGAGACAGTTTGGAGAAGTGTGTGATTACTGGAGGTGTGGAAAGGCAACGCTGAAGAGGAATAATCCCAATGCATTGAACTGACCAAGTGAGAGACGCAACTGGACTATCCTTAACAACTGCCCTTCGAGCCGCGGAGTGCAAGGATGGATGGAGAGGACTCATCAGATACTATCATGGGAGTCACGACGCTCAGTCATAAGCTACACGACAGGGTGATAGTTCTTTGATAAACATATTTATTTATTTTGTTTAACGTTTTGTTTTTAACACATCTGTTGAATTTATTGTTTCAAACATATTTTGTAGTCACGGCCAACGTTAAACATCGTCCGCACACATGTTTCCATCTTCCGCGCACATCTCAAAGAAAGGAATTTGTAACCATATTATGTTTTGCGCAATAAAACATTTTATTTGCTATTTTATGATGGGTTCTCAGGTTCCTTTCTTTGAGATGTGTGCAGAACATGTAAGCACCATATTATGTTACTTATTTCGAATAAGGACTTCATGAATTATCCCTTGCACAAAGGTCTTCGTGTTATTTTATTTGTGTTTAAAATTTTTTACTTCCCTCTTTTTTTCTTCCACATTTGATGTTTCTTCCACTTTTTTCTTCCACATTGACAAGTGGATGGGCCGCACACACAATGAAAAAAAATAGGGGGAACGTTTGTCACGGCCATTCTTCAACTTAATAAATTAAAATCATATTTGAGGAAAGTAACAAAAATCATGGCTATAGACAAATCTTAAGGAGTAAAGGGGTATGGGTAGAAATTATAGCAGTTTAATGCAAGGAATATTTTAAGATTAATAAGGCTCCTTTAGTTTATTTAAAAAATAATCAGGATGCAGCATTTTCGACGGTAGAAAAATCATTTCAAATTCAAGTCAAGTGCACCACACAAAGCTAATGTGTTGGTATACAAAGGATTCTGTCATCAAATTGGAGGGGCAGCCCATAATCAGAATGATTATTATGTCGTTGAAAAGATATATGATGATTTATATATTGCCTTTAGAAGCAAGTCACTGATATCTAAGAATATTTAATACCAAATTAAGCATCTAAGAATGTTCAATCGTAAATACTCTGAGTTTTCCACTAATTTATTTAATCCCCGAAAAAAGTGTTTCTATCTCGAAGTTATCTTTAGGCTAAATAATCCCCTAAAGAGCAATGTTTTGACTCAACTGGTGTCATATTTCATTGGAAGTGTGTATGTGTGTGTGGTCTATTGATCTGTTTCGTTTATATTTTATTGTTATTTATTACAATGGAATGTTTGTTTATGGCTTAGAATTTATTTTAACGAGTATCGATTTATTTATCGAGTATTTTAAAAAATATTGTTTTGTATAATTTTTGTGACGTTTAACAGCATTAAAACATTGATTTAAAAATATATATATAGATAAAGGGCTAGTCATATTAAATTATGGGAGACGTAAGACTTACAAAAGAAATCGATAATGCAAGCATAATTGGGAGCCGGGGTAGAGCACGCTAGCATAATTGGGAGTCGGGGTAGAGCACGCTAGCATAATTGGGAGTCGGGGTAGAGCACGCTAACATAATTGGAAGTCGAGATAGAGCACGCTAGCATAATTGGGAGTCGGGGTAGAGCACGCTAGCATAATTGGGAGTCGGGGTAGAGCACACTAGCATAATTGGAAGTCGGGGTAGAGCACGCTAGCATAATTGGGAGTCGGGGTAGAGCACGCTAGCATAATTGGGAGTCGGGGTAGAGCACGCTAGACTATGAAATGTATAAATATTAATTCACGTGCATATAGAAGTTCTGATGTTGTATTATATTGTCGTTTTATACAGTACAGTTTATCGGGCTTATTTATTTATTTAACACTTTTATTGCAAATATAATCTGGCGGGCTTATTGACAGGTTATAATCTCTTCCAGCCTACTAGACAAAAGTAAAAGAAGCAAGTTACGTGGTCACATAAATCATTCAAATGACTATCCATCCCCAAGAAATCCATAAACACAGACGTGAGCATATACCCACAAACTCCACATAGACGGACAATCACCTGAATATTATTTTTCATATAAAGTGAGATATCATTAATCAAAATGAAAGGAACGAATGGTAGAATGGAAAGCAAAAGAAAAATCAGGAATGAGACACGTTATTTTACTAACTAGAAATTAAGATTTTTTCAGTCGCTTCTTAAAGCATGCCAAGGACGGAGCGAGTCTTATATTGGTTTGTAACTGATTCCAGAGTCTCAATGCATAGACAGTAAAGGACAACGTATAAAAAGAGGAGCGGTGAACTGGAAAGGCCAATAGACAATCTCTGTTTGAGCGTAGCGCTAATCCATGATTGGAAAGACGCTGAAAATTTTCGGCAAGATAAGAGGGAGCGGTGGGACAGTT
Source organism: Odontocerum albicorne (assembly GCA_949825065.1). Lineage (NCBI taxonomy): Eukaryota > Metazoa > Arthropoda > Insecta > Trichoptera > Odontoceridae > Odontocerum > Odontocerum albicorne. The sequence continues at coordinate 6,549,690 of OX463846.1, read as the reverse complement.
AACGATATTATACAATAGAGACAGTATTTGAATTTGGCGTATATTTCTAACATTCAACCAGTTCAATGCCTTCTGGTGTGAAGTTATATGATCGTACTTTCGTAGGTTGAAAATAAATCATAGACACACATTTAGATTTAGACACAGAAAATAAATCTTAGACAGGCGGGCTCATTACCGTGTGGCAATTTCTTTCAACCAACTAACAAGAGGCCTGAGGCCTGAAGTGAAAATCAGACTAGTAACAATTTTTAAACCTTTTAAAAAATCAAGATTTCAACGGGAATGTGAGACAAGCGTCTTACCAACGACTTGATATATCATGTTATGGAAAATAAAAAAAAATCTATGTCTATGGAGTGTTGAAAAAGGCTCCTATTCGTGTTGTGAATATAGAAAATATGGCTGTACCATAAAGGCGAAATTGCGGTGTACCGGGCATGTGATACACATGGGCGATCACAGACTCCCAAAACGCGTCTTGTACGGGGAAGTGGTGGGCAAGCGAAGAGTTGGTGGGCAGAGGAAGCGCTATAAGGACAGTCTGCGAGAGTCGCTTACTTTGTGCGGGGCGCCTGAGGACTGGGAGCAGGTGGCTCATGACCAAGAGAGGTAGAGAGCCGTATGCTCTCGGGCTGATGGCGTCTCAGCGGCTAGACGTGTGAGAAACAGTCAGCGCGCTGCAAACATGCGTCAGCATGACCAGGCGGCTCAGCAAGGTCCACATGTCTGTGACATTTGCGGGAGCTGTTTTCTCACAGAAGATCACATGATCGACGTGGATGAATGGTTCAAGATTGATGTTGGAGTGGCGAGGGGAGCCTCGACTACGAGGCCTGGCAACGACGAGGAAGACGAGTACCTCAGACGTAAATCCGAAAGATACAATGGATATATTCCATTAAGTTACCAGAAAACAAAGAGACTAAGTTCGTGACACTTGAACTAAGGTAGACTTTTCAAAAGTGCTAATATGGTAGTATTTATAACTACCATATATCAGCCTAGCAGCTGCATTAAAAACAGACTAAAGTCTAGATTTTTTTAAGGCTCAGCAGGGTCCACATGTCTGTGTCATTTGTGGGAGGGAGGGCGCATCTAGGATCGGGCTGTTTTCTCACAGAAGATCACACGATCGACGTGAGAGAACGGTTCAAGATTGACGTTGGACTGGTGAGGGGATCCTCGACTACGAGGTCCGGCAACGACAACGACAAATATTGTGGCAACAATTATTTTACTTACCATTTATTTAGATTATATTTTATATGAAATAAATTATACACGTAGTTAAACGATTATTCGAGGAACGACATATCGAGATTTCACTGTATATATATTAAGATACAATATTTGTTTATATAATATGTTAACGCAGTGAGCAAACATAATTCTGTAACAGGGTTTGAAAACCTTTATGATACTTGACAATTTTCTCACAGAATGACAAAATCTCGAGAAACACCACTGAATCACATGTCCTCATTTTTGTACGCTTTGTAAGATAATACAATGAGGAAACACGAGAAGAGCGGGTCAAGGCTCAAGCGGTAAGCTCGGGGAGGGGACTTAGGCAAGATACTCCGGGATATGGGCGTCGCTTCTAGAAATATAATGTTTGCATTGCATACAGGCGCCAAACTCTAAGGGTAGAGAATCATTTATTTTTACTTAAGGTTAACATTTTATTTGAAAAAATCTGGCGGATTATCGGGTGAATTATAATAATTTATTATACTTGTGTAACCTAAATGCAAGTTTTTTTCGTAAGTAAATTTGTATTATATAAATTCTTTAAGCGCTATTTAATGATAATAATACTACAAATGTATAACGATTAGAATTCAGCGCCCATTTCTTCTTGAGTGGATTTATTATCTGACCATATTCACTTTTAACTAATATTTTTCTGCACCCTACATGCCGTTTATCATGAATTCTTACAACGCTGTTAATAAACGCAAGAATTTTGTAAAACTTTGTTTAGCTTTGTGGTTTCATATTTTATAAAGTAAATTAAACCCTTATTTTTTATTTTGCATTAACCAATGTTTTACTTAAGTTCAAGACCGATTAAAATGACACAGTTCATCAATCATACAGTTTTTCTTCACCTGACGAGGAAGATGAAGGTCTTTGAAACCAGTTGTGAGCTCACAAAAATTAAACAGTGATCAACCCCAAATAAAATATAAGTGTCTAATTTATTTTATTAAAAACTACCCACTACTGCCGAACAAAAGATTTTAGCAAATTTAAGGTTCCGATTGCCATGGAAGTTAAATCTCTTTGCCATTTAAATTTTAAGTTTAATTTGTCTAGATTGTGTGTTTACTGTGCAACAGTTTGCACATAATTAACTAATATTCATGCCAACAAATCCCATTCACGGAATAACTAGGTTATACTTGATCACGGGTGAAATGCTTATCATGTCTTATTATAAATCATGTTAAATTCTGTAAAAAATGTATAAAACAATAAATCACTTGTAATAAAATATATAGCGACAAAAATGTAGGTTGAAAATGTTTGCAGGCAAATTATTTTGCTCAGTGGTACGTTAGTGCCAACCTTGATGCATGGACGGAATGTTTAGATATAAAAATTGTTTTATAAGTCGAAGAAATATCATAGAAATGCGTGCAATGCGTAATATATCTGGTATTAAAATGTGAAATAGAGTAAGAAATTATGGAATAAAGAAGAATAGTTTGTTAGAGATGGTTTTTGTGAGTAGTATTAAAAAAGAATCTTGAGTGTCACATTGAGAGAGTGTGTAGCAAAAATATTACGAAACACGTCTAGAATGGACAACGAGGAATATATAGATCGAGTTAAAATTGGTAGGAAATAAATAGTTGGGAAAAATTCAAATGAGGAAAAGGTAATAAGTATGAAAAACGAGAGTATGTATGAATATAAACGTGTAGGATATGTTCTTCTTACATTATTTAACAATTTTAGATATATCATTATAATTTCGAAAAAAATAAGAAGTCAAACGAATTGATTCTTTATTTTTTTTTCATTTAAGAAATAGTATTTTGATAATACTAAGGCATTTAATGTTTCGCATTTCATTGAGCTTATTTTAGTACAAAAAATATGGGCTACTGAAAAAAACGCGTTAACTGACTTGATTTTGAATGTATTGATGGGAAACACTTTAACATCTGTGAAATAACACGTCACATTTGGAGCTATGTACTTACAAACATTACACCAAAATATACAATAGTAAAATAAATGTGGTTGGATTAAGTAATTCAACTTTTTTTGTAATTCAGTTAACCAAATATAAATAACCGGTTTTCAGTTATTTTGAAATTATTCAAACAACTGGGTAAATTGTTTCAGTTTAAACCGGTTTAGAAGCCCTTCGTGTAATTATTAATGCGAGGAATTTTAGATTTACAAATCCAGGCAACATTTACCCTTATCTCGGCCCTTTTCAGGGAGGCAAATCAGGCAAGAAACTTTGGGAGATGAGTCAGGAAAGCGGGTCATGGAGGCAGGCGGCTCAGGAATCTTCCTTTTCAGTGCTGAGTAAACTCAATTTACTCAGAATCTATTTCGGCCTCGTACCTTTTTTCACGTAAGTATGCCCTATCACAAGACACTCCTGAGATGGCCACAATGCGGGTCCAAGTCAAATAAGAATGATCTGGAGAAAGGATTCAATTTTTTTCGTGCGTGTGCAAATTTATCGAGAGCTTGTACATAAAAATATTGGGACCAGCGTTTGAATAAAAACATAGGTGTGCAAATTAAAATAGTTTTAAAAAACATCAATTGAAATATTGTTATCGTTGCTGGGCCTCGTAGTCCAGGATTCTCTCGCCATTTCAATGTCACTTCAGTTGGAAAGCGAAGCTGTGGCGTCAAGTTTTGTTTCTTTATTTTTTCTCTTCTCTTTAAGTGAGTAAGCCGTTGAATACCAGCAAGCTATCTGATGATTCACCAAAGTTAGATGAATAAAGACCTCCAGCATATTTTTTTAAAGAACAAATATGGCTGAAATTAAAGCTATTCTAATTCGTTGCAGGGTTTAGTAGTCAAAGATCCCCTCGCCATTCTAACGTCAATTTGTCAAGTTTTTTTTTTAAGCGAGTGAGCCATTGCACACCAGCAAAATCACAGGTCACACAGCTCTGCTGGATCCGATGGCGCACCGAATTGAGACGATCGGAGCACACATGTTTTTTTTTCTCACTTTTTTTAAAAAGAGGTACGCTTAAAGTCATAGGTTTCCTTATACTCACTGGCGAATTTATTGCCAAGCTATGTTAAAGAGGTAGTAAATGAAAAAAAAGATAGAAACCCTTATTTTTTTAAATTGAATACCAACGGAATTCGAACCCACAATCCTTGCGTTGAGAGATACGCGTTTTATCAACCACGCCACGGAGGTCGTCAAGTTCGTGTTTCTAAAAGGAACGTTGTAAATTTTTTAATAAAATGTATTATACGTCAAAATAATGTAGGTTAGTAGTAGCCCTTGTAGAAACAATAAAAGGTCTATAATCATTATTATGGAAAACATACTCACCGCCACAAAGCTATATGTAATCCCATGCTATATTATGCTGTAGCCTGCGATAAGCCGCGTGCAATAAATTCGCTCACTCGTGGCAATTATTTGCCGTTATTTCACATAGATGGTGTCAAATTGTCGAGCAATTACATAAAACTGTGTGTCATAGCAAATAATTATCCCTTTCGTCCGCTATTTGTAAACATCACACTGACCAAAAGCGGTATTTTATCGATTTGTCGTCGAAAAACAAAAAAACTTGGCATTTTTTAAATCAAGTTATCTTTATTTGTTAAGTCCAATTTAGCCGTTAAGTATTTAGAGAATCATTGGTTAAGTGGATGACTTATTTTTTTCTTGTATGGTTTCTATATCGAAAACGGATGTTCAGATTTATCATTCATGATAAGTTTGACATAGATCATACCCAGCTCTTCCGGGAACGAATATATTGAACACTCCTCCACGACATGACTGATAGTCTGGACCACTCCGCATGAGCACAACTTAACCACTCCACATGAGCACGACTGGACCACTCCACTTGAGCACAACTGGACCACTCCACATGAACACAACGAATAATCAATCAATTCAATCAGAAACCTCACATTATAAGGTGTGCTCACTACAACAGTAGCCGCACCTAAGATGTTTAAGGGTACGTCATCTTCTTCGTAATAAGTAAAATTCTTGAAGAAGCACACTAGGATCATTCACAGGGTTTAACATTTTCAGCTAAGAAGCAATTCCACTGTGTCCACTAGCAATTTGAGAAGCTCTCAGTACTCTTAGTTAATCGTTATCCTTCGATTTAGAAAGGACTTCGGGATTATGAAGAGTTGCAGAGAGGCACAAAATACTCTCGTGCATTGATACATATTTAGGGAGTGTATCCTGGAGGGAAGAGATGATGATGATTTGTTGATAAATAGAACACGTTTTCGATCGCAATGCGGAAAGAGAGGAATTTTATTAGTAACGTCGGTATTTATATCATTTTAGAATGTGCGCGGGAATGCGCTCGCGATATGCCTACGTCTCGTTTCTGCGAATGCAAAAACGATTAATGTTGTATGTAGGTATCATTCAAATACGGAACTGGCGAGACAAGTGTGGTGCGTTCTTGCTCTAGTATGGAATGCGATCCGCGTGAGTTGAATGACCGGCGTGTGAACCTTGTACTTGTTTGTTTTGGATTTGTCAATTTGTCAAGATGTGCAAAGGTCGTATGCACGGTCATTGACCGAGAGTACGGACGCCAAACACATAATTAGACCAACGTTTAGAAAAGGTGTTACTAGTAGTGTCTTGCACGATATGAGGGTCGATTGAGACTCTTCTCAACGATGTTGTGACGATGTTAAGACTCTTCTCAACGATGTTAAGTTTAACGATGTTGTGTCAGTATTTTGTACCTGCATTCTAATATTTTTTTCTATACAGCTCTCACCTTTACCAAGACATGTTACTAAGGTCCAAAGAAAGAAATCAGTTTTGAAAACATATTTTTTGTAAATAACTTGCAAAAACGGTGTTTCCCTAATCTTTCAGAGCGTTTTTTAACAATCTCAAATTATTTACTTACAAAAAATATACAGAGGAAAGTGATTTTCCAAGGCTACCAAAAACTTCGCCGCTTATATGGAGATATGCCTCAAAGTTTTTTTTTTTTTTTTTTATTAAACAATTTGCCTCAAAGAAGATGGAATACTTGGTTCCATAGAAGACATCCCGCTATCTAAAATGTTCTGTCAAAATATTTGTGTTTGCTAACTCGACTAGGAATCTGAAAAGTCAAAGTATTGTCAGTGCTTGAAGTTATCCTGAGACGAAATCCGAAGATCACATCCCAACTTAAACAATCCAGGAAATATCGAGGAATTTGATATTTCCAGGATTGTCATAAAAACATATGCTTAAGGATAGTAATGGATTCTAAATGGTACTATCATACGACAAATGAGAAGGTTTGACTTATGACTCAGAGGCAGCCTGTAATTTTAACATTTCCTTCCCTGTGTTGGGTATCTTCTATACGTTGCTTCTAATAACCATCAATATTTCTATAAATATAATAAATACAAGGTTAAGATTAAAGGTATTCCTCCATAATATATTTACGCATTGATTTAAAAAATAATATTAATAATAATCAGAATTTATCGACTACATCGTGGATATTTTGTGAAGATCGGAAACAAAATCGCATTTAAACGCTGTGAGTGCCTCGACCTTGTGTCTTGACGATATGTGAAGAGTATGCGGGAAGCGCGACACTATATTCACATCTCACTCTTGCATACTCCACTGAATTGCGAGGAGCTCAATTGTCTCAATCGTCGCAAGCGTAAGCCACGCCGGGATAAGCCACTGACGCTTCGCGCCGCAGTAGCTTCTGGGCTTGCAAATAGATTAGACCTACGCCCGTTCCGTGAGCGTTGCCAGATGGTTTTTTTAATGTTTTCAGCAAATAAATCTCAATTATTATAATTTTTAACTTCAATTATAATTAATTAAGGGGATTATCTATGAATGTTCTTATTTTTCCGATTTAAAATCGCTAATTTTTGATCGCGTACTCACTACCCAACACCGGAGCGCGCGTTTCAATTTTAGCACCGTAAGGGAAGGGTTAAAGACGATTGTGTCACGTATTGACAATGCCACCTAATAGTTGAACTAAGAATTGTACTGTTTTATAGCCTGAAAGTGATTACTTGAATCATACATCTATCCTGCACTGTACACCAGAGTTATGATAGAAGAGTAAATCTGATATAAAAAGACGTGAAATGTCAGACTGTGAATCGACCAAATGGAGGCGTTTGAAGACATCAATGTGATCCTGTTAAAATAACTAAATATATACTGTTGTCAACTAAAACGTCCCGACTCACAATAACATGAGACCGGAAAGAAATGAAAAAAAAAAGTTTTTATTGTATTACACAAATCTTTTCCAGCCAAGTAAAAGGTGTTTTAAAAAACACTTAAGTGAAAACCATACTTGAATCTTTTTTTAAAAATGAATTATTTCACAATAGTGAAACTTTGAGACAGTTAATTTTTTACCAATGAAAAGCTTAAAAAACTTTTTTTTTTTATTAAACAAGTAAATTATTATACAAACATTTGTCAAGGCTATACCTATATACAAATTTATTACTTAACTAATCTTAATTATATGTTATAATTTATGAACTTATTTAATCTTATTTTCCTACATATCATTCTATTTTATTTATTCAATCTTAATATATGAGATCTTAGAAATAATTAACACCTACATACTACTTCTAACTAGATAACAATTCTTACACTAATTATTTAGCAAAAACAAGTCCACTCATTCAGGCTACTTGTATTCCATCACATTCACTCAGACCTTGGTCGTCCCAGCTAATACTGTAAGTGGACTAGTCAGGCAACAGATAGTGCTTCGGGAGCTTGTGCTTATAACGGAAGGGTAGGTCGGATTTACTCTCGTAAGCCCCCAGGGCAGCGACTAAGGGATTTCTGTGATTTTGTTGGTTTTTATAGAACTTCACGGTCCAAGCGAGGATGTGGTGTTGTAGGGTTTCTTCTCGCTGTTCAGCGTGAAGTCGGGTAAGATTTGTTCTGGGATGGGTGTTAAAAGATATCTTGAATGCCTTGTTCTGCACTCTCTGGAGTTTCAGGTGATGAGAAACCTTTTTTATAGTGAAACAACTGTATTGAAAACTTTCATTGAAAAACTTATTTCAATTTAAAAAAATAAGAAACTGAATATATTGTAAATATTTCCATAAACCTGGGATGTAGAAGATCGATAAATTATATGATGGAATATTGGTTAAGCTGTGGAACACATGATAACATTTTGAGCATAATTCAAACAAGTTGCATCGTATTAAATCCCTTATGTTCGGTTCAACCTGCCTTGTAGCAATATCTTAAACCCCTTTCATAAAAAATGCGCAACCCTAAGGCTGGATGACAACCATCTCTCTTACTTTGATTCGGAAGTCATCAGTAACTTTGTAAGCTATCTTTTATTTATTTTTTTCAAGAAACCATAAGAGTTTCGAGAGGTTCTCGTTGTTTTGTATTTTCTGACAGACAGAATATTTAAAATAATATACTTTATTCTGAAAACAAAATGTGTTAAAAATCACGAGACACAAAATAAATTCTAGTTACAGTTGATGTAATATAATTTCTGAGAAAACAACGTACAGAAGCTGTTAGTTATATGATAAATCCAGCATTTCGTTACACGCCGAAGAATCCGAATACAAATTTATAGCGACAGCTTAGCAAGGGGATCGTATTTCGCAAAAGTTTTTTAATCACGCCCGTTGGGGCTGATGTCTCAAGGTCCTAAAGCGGGAGTTATATAACCTCACCACTTACTTCATTGTGAGACGGAATCAGGGGGTAGTTCTCTAGACCGAGACTTGTTAACGTTAGAACTTTTTACTTCAATCGTTTATCCATTCTGTCTGGCGTTTCTCGTTGCTTAAGAAACTAACAAAAGGGGAATTAATTGTATCATTTTCGATATTTGTTTTTCATTGATCCAAAAAAACGACCGTTATAAAATAACATTGACAATTTAGCTGTATTTTACAATAGATAAAAAAAACATGAGTCGCAAACAATAATAAAATAAACTCAAAAATTCAATAAAACAAGTTTAAAAAAATTCTCTTCTTAAAAATAAGCATTTAATTTTATTGAGTGGATGCCCATTACCAGTAAAAAATACAAACGAAGGAATTATACAAAGTGAGAGACCAGGGTACTTGACGTTGGTGCCACTGGAGATGGCTACGTAAACCAATTTGTGATGGCATTTTCTATAACACAAAAGGCTTTAGTACTTGCAGCTTGTCTGCACCCTCTATCTCATTGGATGCCTAATAATTAGCAACAGTTTGTAGCCATTTGGTTCTATCTACCACTGTTTGCTCCCAGTTGTGTAAAACATTAATGTTTTTAAGCGTCTCATGCAGTACGGCCTTGTATATCTTGTGCTGCCCACCGCGCGTTTTTCTGGTGTCCGTCAGTTCGCCAAAGAGGGTATTTATTGGGATTCTGTATTCAGACGTGTGGGGTATGTGTCCAGACCTATGCAGATGAGCACTTGACACCAGATTTTCAGTAATTCAGCAGTAAACTCTTCATCATAGGATGCTCTGTGATACCATCAATCTTCATTATTTGCCTAAGATGTCTCAGCTGATATTTTTTTATTGCCCTAATGTGTCGCCTGTAGAGAACTTGATTATATTACATGCTGAAAACCAGAGGCGTTAAACTTATAAAAACCCAAGATTAAAAGCTCTCGATCACGGTTTTATTAAATTATGATTTGTTGTATTAGGATCTACTTCCTGACTTTCTATTTTTTTTTTCGATTTTTTTGGTGTCACTGAATTTTATTTTGCGTATCATATTCTTCACCATCAACGTATATCCTTTTTTTAATCTGAGGTTCAAATACCAATTATTTCTGAAATCTAACACCTGTCTAATGTTCAAATAATAAATACCAATTATCAGTTAGTAAAACTTTCGTATAAAATTATTTTTATTGGTTTCGCGAAGCATCAGTTATTCAAGTCACATAAAGCCAGCTTTCTACACTAATTTTAGTCTCCAGAAACTCTTATTTAACGGGAAAGGCAAAAATGGAATACTTAGCAACAGTGGTGTGTATAAACTTTTATGTACTGACTGTGATAATTTCTACATAGGAAAGACGGGAAGATCTTTTGAAGAGAGATTCCGTGAACACAAATCCGCCTTAAAAAATCCTCTAATTTATTCTGAAATGGCTAATCATTGTCACCGTGAAAACCATCGATGATGCCAAGTTCTTCTATATCAGTAGTAACGGAAATAAATCACACAGATTAGAGGCCCTAGAAATATCCAAGTCAGTGCATTAGGATGAACATCTGTTAAATATATACATTCTCAAGATCTCACAGGTGATTGCTGAAATTGTCATGTTCCACCCTCCACCCACGATCCCCAACCCGAATTTTCGCCGTTAGAAGTGTGTATGTTGGTACCAATTCGACAAAATTCAGCTTATAATATTTTAGCGAATGTTTGTAGTGGAACGTGTTGATGATTTTGATTGTTTGGTATTTAAATAAAATACGTCGATTAGCAATGCGGAAAGTGAGAGTGAATAATCAATGAATAGTAAACAGTGATTAATGATGCTTTATTTATCGGTAAGTAGGTATTTATACATTTCAGAACGGGCGCGGAAGTGCGCCCGCAATATATTTTATCTCGCTTCTGTGCGAGCTGAGATGGTCGATTGAAATATTGCAGACATTGCGAACAATACTGTGGGTAACAATTTGTTTGCGGAAACGGAGAGACAGCGTGATGCGTTCTCTTTCTACTGTGGAATGTATCGTAAATAGTATTTGCGGGTAAACAATTTCAATGTTTTGGTATGCGACCTTTGGACATATCCAAAGGTCGTCTCGTCGGTCGTTGACCGTGTATGTTGACAATATTTCAGCGACGACAGTAGTTCCTACAATATCTTTAAACCTTCACAGTGTTATTACCTTGACTATAAATAATATAAAAATAAAAGATATCAATTAATTGAAATATTTCTCGAGAAAACTACATAGGGAACAATAAATGATATGTTCAAATATCATTCTTAAAAGATTTTGGATATTTTACTTAGAAATAAAGGAAAACAGACCTGTTGTAGATAAACTATCAATAATTGATATTCAATCATAACAGTTAGTTGGCAAAAAAATCCTGTGGATATAATTGAAATGAATATTTCAACCACCATTAATTATTTAGAAATACAGTTTCATTGGAAATGAAATGGCGTTCTTTTGTATTCGTTGTACGTTTGGTTTGTGAAAATTCTGCGTGAAACACAAAATATATAATTTGCTGCTTCTACATTGAAATGGTAAAATAAATGTTTATTTTTAATACATTCGTACATACCATCACGCTATTTTCCTATTGGAATATGCAGAGAGGGCAGAGCGCCAAACTCTCCTAACTCGATAAACATGTTTCGTTTGTTTCACATCCATATACCTTCTACGATTTCTCCTTATGTGAGGTTTATGGCCCCGCAGTAACGTACTGACTGAATCGTGAGGATTAGGGATTTATTTTATTTATTGAAGATTTAATTGTAAAAATAATCTTGTGGGCTCTTCCAGCCAACCAGATAGGATACATATGACTTCGGTCGTATATATTATTAAAAAAAACATGCTGGTGTGCTCAAATCGTCTCACTTCAGGTGTGCCATTGGATCCAGTATACCGGTAGGACCGGTGAGTTTGCTGATGTGCAACGATTAACTACTGACCAATACTGACAGGAAAAATACGTGCATTGAGAATAACAGAGTGAAAAAGTATGACAGAATGCCGAATGAAATGACATGGGATGAATGTGAACTTTAGGCTGATGCATTAAGTAAAATGAAGAAGAGCACACTGAGAAGGTATGGGCATGTGAAACGAATGAATTAAGAAGGGCTTAAAAACATATATAAAGCGCAGGTGTAAGAGGGTGACTAAAGAAAGTATGTTTGGATCCAATAAGTGATATCCTGGAAGAAATAAACGTAAAAATTCAGAAAAATTGTAATTTTGTAGAAGGTGTATAGATGTGGAAGATGCGAAGAAAGTGTGTCGAGATAAGATAGTATGGTGCTCTTTCCTCTCTACCTACCCCGACACGGAGATGACGTGTATGTACGTACCTTGAGAAATAGTTGAAACTTAAATACGCTCATTTAAAAAATATGGAGAATCTCATTTGGCCGAAAATTAAGGTGATCTATTTTGTACAACATTTAGCACGCCATATGAACATTCTGAAACACGTATGGTGATCGGACTCATCTATGGCGATGTCTATATTTATATCATTGTCATTAGCATATTCCTTCTATTTATATTAATTTATTTAACACCTTTATAGCAAATACAATCTGGCGGGCTTATTGCCAGGCGGCCATCTCTTCCAACTAACCAGACAAAAGTAAATGAAGCAAGTTACGTGGTCGCATAAATCATTCAAATGACTATCCATCCCCACAAAATCCATAAACATATACGTGAGCCCATGTCCACGAACCTCACAAAGACGGACAATCACCCGAACATTCTTTTTCATATAAAGTGAGATATTATCAATCAAAAGGAAAGGAAGGGATGGTGGAGAGGAAAGGAAAAGAAAAAGCAGGAATGAAACACGTTATTTTAATGACTAGAAATTAAGTTTTTTTAGTCGCTTCTTAAAGCATGCCAAGGACGGAGTGAGTCTTATATTGGTTTGTAACTGATTCCAGAGTCTAACTGCATGGACAGTAAAGGACTACGTAAAGAAAAAGGAGCGGTGAACTGGAAAGGCCAATAAACAATTTCATTTACATGTTTGATAAAATAATTTCTTCACGGACCGGCGACTTGTGTTATAAATTTGGCGTAATATTTTTAAAAACCTTTTATGTTCTTCACGAAATATGAATTAGCATCACTCGTAAAAAAAAAACAAAGATAAAAGAGCTTCGCTTAAGCTACGCGAGAAAAAATACCTGGCAAAGCAGAAATGTTGACACGTTTATGCGCAGACCACCTATAAAACTCCGATAAAATCACAGATGTGACAAAATGGGTCCTACAATATATACAACAGCGGTTTTCAACTTGTGGGCCACGTAACATTGGTTGAATATTTAGACGAACATTTGCAAATAAACTCAAACCCGTTTTAAGAAATTCAAGGAAGCCTACCATCGCTTTGTATAAAATGATAAAATATTCACAAAATTCTGTCATGAAATACATATTTTTTTTACTTGATAATTTATGCAGAAAATAATAATACAGATTGTTCCAAAAAATATATATGTACATTTAAATTGATTGTGAATTCAGCATTTATTGAAGTGTATAAATAATAATAATGAATAATTCATCATTAGAATTCCAAATGAAATACGACCGACGTTGATTTTTTCTAACTGTCGAAAATGCTAAAATAAATTCCTATTCTAGTTCATGCATTGCTGATAACGTGAATTAATAAACATCACGAATCATTTATTGTGGTATTTGGGAGTATTTTCTTTCAATTGCTGCACTCAACTTTTACCAGTTTTGTGTCATAAACTTTATTTTTTATGAGTCTTCATAAAAAAGTCCATTGGTATAAGGTTTTGAGAGCGCGGGGGCTACTCATCAAGATAGGACCTCATATCACAATAGTAGTGGGAAAGTGCACCACCTTACTGGAAATAAAGGTCCTCCTCATTCCTAAACACCTCACGAGTTCAAGTAAACGTCATATTGTAAAACAGTGTATACATTTTTAGGACATCCTTTTTTACTTCTAAGATATTTTTAACATTTCCCTTTCTGTGCTAAAAAAAATTCGCGCGTTCCGGTGCTGTGTATTCAATATACATGTAAAAATGAGCGATTTAAAATCGGAAAAATAACAATATTCATAGCCAATCGCTTAAATTAATTAAATTTGAAGTCAAAAGTGATCATTATTGAAATTTAATTGCTGAAAACATGAAAAAAATCATCGGCCGACGTTCACAAGGGTGAGAGTGAGACGTGAATAGCGTCGCTTCTCACCCATAGCGGTTTTTTTTAGAATGAATATACCTACGTCTCGCACTGGCACACGTTTGCTTGAATCGGTGAATTTATTCCCGATTTTCACAAAATATCTATGATGTGGCCAATAAGTGCTAATTATTATAAATATTATTTTTTCATTCAATGCGTAAATGTATCACGGAGGAATACCTAAAATCTGAATCGAGTATTTATTATATTTATAGAGATATTAAAGTTTTTAGAAGCCATGTGTACTAGTTACACATCATAGGACAGGAAGGGTTTTGAAACCATTTTCTGTGTTTTAATTTATGTTAGTAATTAAAACTCATATTTTTATATGAGTGTTACTTATGTATTGAACTGTTCCATTGTTCCAGGAATTTCATGTGTATTTTTAATTTGCTTTAATTCTGTTTTTTACGTTACTTAATTGCACGATATTCAACAACAATATTTTATAATAAATTACTCTGTTATTCCAATTATTTATGGAATAACAAGGTTATTTATTATTAATTATTGTAATACAGAATTATCACAAGGTTGAGCTGAACAAAACTGTTTATAAATTTTATGATTTCAAGATAATTAAATGGTTTCTGTACAACACATGTTTCTTTCTCGACCTTTCACTTCTTTCAATTTTGTGAACAATATTTTATACTAAAAACATGATGAGTTTTTGTATTGTACAACATTGTTGTTATATAGAGCTTCCATTTTACGTGCACCTTGACGGGGATGTTTTAAGGCATCCTTATGTTACTGATGGAATGTCTAGAATGACGATGATGATTTATACAATACAACCTGATGAAATAAATAAAAAAAGCCTTAAAATGTTCAAAGCCCTAATGTAGAAAAAGTCAGACATATATGGCAATCGGACTCCCTGATTTCGTGACAAACGTTTTACCAAATAAATCTCGAAAAATCAGTTTTAAACATTTTGTGGTACTCCATGCTATAATATTTATCTAGATTTAATTTTGACTGATGTGCACTGCAATGTATGGGGTTTTTGAGTTATGCATTCTCTCCAAATGTAAACTCTATTGGCTTCTTCGTTCTTTTCCTCGTCTGATAATCCTCCACGTCTCAAATATCTCGCATGCGGGTATTTCTGATCCTATCTCCTAGGGTCTTTTTCCTGCTGTGTTATGATCCTGAGAATTTTCATGTTTAATCTTCGCAGTCTTCTTATTGTTTAAGTCACATGTTTTACAAACTTTCTTCCCGCTTTCCTATCATCACATTGATTTTCAAACTTTACTGAGTTGACTTATCATAAAATTATATAGAACTTGATTGCTGAACGTTTTTAAAACACTGGGTTTCTATGCAAAAGTTCACAGGTTCGATCCCAACATTTTGCAACTGTTTTCAAGTAGCAAAAAATTTATGATTTTATTGTAGTATGCTACATTTTAATTGTACACTGTATATTCTAGCGGACTTGTGGCCAAATAGCAATATCTGCCAATCAACCATAATATGTAAAAGAGCCCGTTAGCGAAAATCAAACTGGAATTATTTTTGAATTTATCACAGAATACGTAATGAAA
Organism: Odontocerum albicorne; assembly: GCA_949825065.1. Classification (NCBI taxonomy): domain Eukaryota; kingdom Metazoa; phylum Arthropoda; class Insecta; order Trichoptera; family Odontoceridae; genus Odontocerum; species Odontocerum albicorne. The sequence continues at coordinate 6,533,950 of OX463846.1, read as the reverse complement.
TGATAAGAAATCAATTTGAACTTAAAGTTCGTGTATTCAGTAAGATGAAAAAGAGCACTCTGAAATGGTTTGGGCATGAAGAAACAAAAAACGGGAAAATACTAGCAAAATAAATATAAATTGAAAGCATGAGTGAGAGGAATGGTAGAGGAATGCCAAAGAAAGTGTGGTTGAATCGAGTGAATGATGTTTTAAAACAAATAAACGTAGAAAGTTCGATAACTTGTGGGAGTTGTAAGAGAGGAAGTATGCATGTAGAAGAGGCGATATATATGTGCTGCGATAAGTCTGTCTACCTTGATAGGAAAACGACTTGATGGTATGTATGTTATGTGTGTATCCTTTTTGAAAAATCTGGATTTCGACAGGAATCGAACCAACCACCCTCAGATTGGAGACAACTGCCTTATCAACAAGGCCATGGAGGTAGTTGTGATTAATTGTTACTTTTAAATTTTAAAAGTATTTTTTGCAGGTTGAAAGTCTCTGTTATAGATACCTTCCAATACTACCTTCCTCTTGTCACAACGCCCCGCTCGGTGAGTGTGTGCCCCATAAAACTGCGCGAGTGTCATAATAAACCTCGGGGGCGTGACGTATCTGTGCGGGTCGGCGGCCCATCACCCATTTGCATTCTGCTGGATGGGAGAGGTGTTACAGAACATATTTTAAACGAAATGCTTTTACGCGTATTACTATTCATCCACCTCTACTTTGAAATAACACACGGGCATGATTTGTAGAGTGGTCCTAACGCGTTTGTAGATTTATGATTTGGTTAAAATTAAATTATATGAAAATATAACATATATAATATTAGGTCCTTACATATGAAATTGGCGTTTTGTTTGGGAGGAACATAAAGTTGATTTTTTTTTAATATAATATATTTATTTAATCTAAGTATGTACCATTGCTATCTATGCACTTTTGCCATCTCATAGGTAGTTCATCGATCCCCTTACTAAAAAAAACCATTCGGACGGGAATCAATAAAATCTTTGAAGTCGGTTTGGACTGCCCCATCGGAGTTGAATTTTTTCCCTTGCAAGAAGTTATCCAAATTTCGAAAAAAATAGTAATCTGTTGGGGCAAGGTCCGGAGAGTACGGTGGATGTCTTAGACATTCCAATTGAAGCTCTTCTAATTTGGTAGCCGTCTGTTGTGCAGTGTGTGGTCTAGCGTTATCATGAAGCAGCAGTGGCCTAGAGCGATTAACCAGCCTCGGTTGTTTAGCAGCTAGCTTTTCCATCATGGTTTGCAGTTGCTGACAATAGACATCTGCCGTAATCGTCTGGCCAGATTTAAGAAAGCTGTAGTGAACGACACCAGCACTAGTCCACCAAACGCTCACAAGTAACTTTTTTGGAGTCAATTTTCGCTTGGGGCATGGTTTGGTTGGTTCGGCAGGGTTCAGCCATTGCAATGAGCGCTTCCGATTATTATACAGGATCCACTTTTCATCACAGGTAATGATTCGATTCAAAATCCCTTCATTATTGTGCCGGTTGAGTAATGCAACGCAGCAGTCAACGCGCGTTTGTTGATTTGCTTCACTCAATTCGTGAGGTACCCACCTTTCAAGCTTTTTCACCTTCCCAATTTGCTTCAAGTAGATCAAAACAGTTTTATCACTAACACCGCAGCCTGCAGATAACTCGGACGTGGTTTGCGATGGATCCGCTTCCACAATAGCCTTCAATTCTTCATTATCAACTTTGGTCTCCGGCCGTCCACGGGGCTTGTTCTGCAGGTCGAAATTTCCAGAACGAAAACGTTGGAACCAAAAACGCACTGTGTTTTCTTTTGCGGCACCGTCGCCATACACATAATTAATCCTTCGAGCCGTTTCTGCAGCACTGGTGCCACGGTGGAACTCGTACTCGTAAATAACGCGATATTTCAAGTTTTCCATTTTGTAAACTGAGTGACGCAAAGAAAAAAAACAATTGAGGAAAAAACAAATGAATTATAATTTTCGAAACACAAATACTTGAGTAAATAGCTGTATAAATTTGAATTTGGAATTCCTAACCAAAGAGAAGATATTTGAGATCAAAGTTGCCAGTACGGCAAAACGCCAATTTCATATGTAAGGACCTAATATATATTTTCCATGTACAATCGATGAAGACCATTGAATCGATGTATATTAAAATTTTGAATTTATACTGCACATCAATACAAAACACAATATATTATTTATAGTTAAGGCATTAACATTGTGGAGGTTTAAAGACGTTGTAATTTGTTATATCAAACACTGTTTATTCCACTTCGGTTTTACTGTTATTCCACTTTGGTTACACTAGGGTTATACCGTTACATTAAGTGGGATAAGCAGTGTTTGATAAAACAAAATACAAAACACAATATGTTACAACGTATAAACATATAAACAATGACATGCTTTACACAAAATTATAATCAAAAGAAGTACACATAGACTAGCACACATCAGAACAATGCCCCAAACTGTATCCATGGAAAAACTCTCAAAATACAATATTCATACAGAAAAATCCGTTGATAAAAAAAACGGGAGAAAAAATCAACCCCATAATTTATCCATTCAATACACATAAAAATACTCATTAACCTTTCTCTTTCCGTTGCAAAAAAAACACCCCGTTCCGGGTGCTGTATATTCAATACACATGTTAAAATGAGCGATTTAAAATTGAAAAAATAAGAATATTCATAGCCAATTGCTTAAATTAATTAAATTTGAAGTCAAAAGTGATAATGATTGAAATTTGATTGCTGAAAACATGAAAAAAACATCGGCTGACGTTCACAAAACGGGCAAAGAAACCACCTCAAATGGAAGCTCAAGAGCTACTGAAGCGAGAGAAGCGAACGAACTGAGATTCTATTTCTTGCGTTCCCGTATACCGAAGTAGAGTTAAAGTGAGACGTGAATAGCGTCACTCGCTCACCCAGAGTGTTTTTTTAGAATGAATATGCCTACGTCAGCCACTAGCACACTGTTGATTGTATTGGTGAATTTATTCCCGATATTCACAAAATATCTCTGATGTGACCGATAAGTGTTAATTATTATTAATATTATTTTTTCATTCAATGCGTAAATGTATAACGGAGGAATATCTAAAATCTGAATACAGTATTTATAATATTTATAGAGATATTAAAGTTTTTAGAAGCAATGTGTACTAGTTACACATCACAGGAAAGAAAGGGTTAATCTTCACTACAATATGAATCAAAACCCTAATGAATAATAAAATGCCCATAAATAATTTGAGAAATGAAACAACATACATCAAAACGTAGAAAATAAACTGTTATATTACATTAACATTTTGAAATATAGAAACCAAAAAAACAAAAAATGCTAATTCATGCATCAATCATACATTTAGCACACACGTCTGTGTTGAGAGCTTGTGACGTTTGGTATCATATTAAAGGTTTTTCATAAAGAATTTATAAAAAACCATTTAAAAAAAATTATACCACGGAAGTTGACAGTAAATGAATGATAAAATAAATTCAAAAAGAAGTTATTTAAATTATGGTTACCCAAAGTTAAATATTACTTGCATACTAATAATGTGTATGTATTTCAAACGATCATTTGACACACGATTCCTCACTGTACTAACACAACATATTACGTTGAAATTCCTGAAATGTTCCTAAAACGAACCGATCAGTCCAATACATTATGATTTGGTTTCCGTTTCCGCCAAACTGGGCTTCCTTCCGTTTAGTGCACTGACACTACAAATTTAAATTATCCTGTTTGCGTAGCGGTGCCATATTTTGCGAATAAACTAACCGCTTATTTTACGTGACATCCATATTTTGACTTAAAATTAATCAGCATTTTTAACAGAAGTGTCAACCTAAATTGATATTTTTGGGGATTTCGAAAGTTTAGCAAACTAATTTTATAAGAATGTATATGCTCGATTTAGAGTGACTTTCAGGAAAGTTTTTTCAATGATTTGTGGATGCCACCCCAAAAAAACTGTTGCTCTTTTGAGACAAACCAATCATGAAGCCAATTTGGTACATTTTCGTAAGAAGTAAAGCGCTGCTCAGCAAGTGCGTGTCGCATCGATGCAAATAAGTAGTAATCGGATGGAGCCAAGTCTGGTGAGTAAGCCGCATGCAAAGGTATTTGCCAACTAAACGCCTCAATCGTTTCCTTGACCGGTCTTGCTGTGTGCGATGGTACATTATCATGAAGCAAAATCACTTTGTGTTGCCTCTTTTGATATTCTAGTCGTTTTTCACGCAATGCTTGATTCAAATCCATAATTTGTTGTCGGTAGCGTTTTGTTATTTAAATGTAATTGGATAAGTTTGTATCAAAATATGAATATGTAAAAAAATAGAAGCTAAAAACGTAAAAATGTTGACAATCTATGGTATATGGCAGTGCTCTGCAACCTTTTCTCACCTACGACACACCAAAATTCTTCCTAGAATTCCGCGGCACACCAAAAGCTAAAATATATAGGTATTAAATTAGGCATGAGTCTTCAGCGACGCGCATAAGGGTCATTTTTCTTTGTCTATGACTAATTTGGTGCGGCCATGGTGTGTACAAAGCACACTACGCAGTTTTCAACAGTTGGCACCAGTTATTGTGTATTAAATACATAATGAAAAATTGTAAAATGTCAAATACTCGTACATTGAATTTGACCGCGGCACACCTGTATCCGGCTCACGGCACACCAGTGTGCCACGGCACACCGGTTGCGGAGCACTGGTATATGGTATTTGATATTATTTTATTGAAAAGTTTTCGTAAAACAAATAGGCATCTGTTTATTTGTCACTTTTAGATTAATGTTAGTGAATTTCATATTATAAAACGTAAGTTAACTTTAACAAAACTATTGATGTGATTTTGTATTCAAACAAAGAAAACGTTTTATCAGTTATGTAAGCTGAAACTAATTCACAGTTCCAGAATTAATGAGTATCGAATTTTGTTCGGTTAGTGAATATAAGTTATTTAGCATGAAAATGTTTTTTTGCTTCGATAATTCGCTTTGCTGAGAGTAATTTGTGTCTTTGTATGGTTAATTTCACGTATAGAGGTTCTCATTTCTTGTTGAATTTAAATGTTGGTGTTCTTATCCGAAACAAATTTTGAAAAGAAAAACAGGTAAAACATTTCGATTACTATGAGAAAAAATATATGTAATATTTAAGGAAGAGAAATTGCTATTTTTAACAAGGAATATGTTTATGTTCAAGAATTAATCTTCTCGAATAGTCAAAAAGATGTGATAAGATGTCTCCTCCGCATTAGAATATTTTTAATTTATGTAAGATTTTACAAAAGAACCACTGGAAATAGTAACTATGTCAATTTATTGAAAAATAATAAAATTCTTAATTTTGGAACATTTAACAAGACATAATTTTGTTTTTCCACTAAAAATCACATTAATCATTACTACACATGTTTCTACCTTCTATCCCGAGGCTCTCTTCACGGGGAATGATCCCGGTTTGTTATGAGAGCAGTTATTAAGTTGTCACACTTATATCATGTTACAATAGACCACCTATATCAAAATGTTTCAATTTTAATAAATTGATTAAAATATTTTATAGAAATATTTCTTATAATTCAACAATATTAAAGCAGAGAAATATTTTTTAGATGTGTAAAACCTTCCTATATTTTTCATCAGTTTGGATGTCCTAAACAATTTTTTTAAAGTGTTGATATTCGTGAATAGGCCTTATTTTTTGAAATTGTTGATATTCGTGAATAGGCCTTATTTTTTGAAATTGTTGGTATTCGTGAATAGGCCTTATTTTTTGAAATTGTTGGTATTCGTGAATAGGCCTTATTTTTTGAAATTGTTGATATTCGTGAATAGGCCTTATTTTTTTAAAGTGTTGATATTCGTGAATAGGCGTTATTTTTTTAAAGTGTTGATATTCGTGAAAAGGCCTTATTTTTTTCAAGTGTTGATATTCGTGAATGGGCCTAATTTTTTTAAAGTTTTGATATTCGTGAATAGGCCTTATTTTTTTATATACATCTATTTGGTCTCTAATAGCTAGAATTCTTCAGTACTTGACAGATTTCAGACCTATTGTATAAAATATTCCTCAGCGGTCGGCTTTTATCCATATTCACCACTTCGTAATGCCCATTACAGTTATATAACTAACTTATTACATTCAAAGAAACGATATCATCGCTCACAAATGAAATGGTTTGTACCTCTGTCACAGTATTTACTTGACCAGGAAACAGTTTATCACTGTTCGCTAATAAATTTCTCCGAGACAGTCGGGCCGATTGAATCCGTGCACTTTGCATGATAGATTGCATTAATAAATCCCAGGAATTGAGGACTGCGCGTCATTATCCCTAGTTCTACTCTTAAGTGGAACAGGTACTAACCCGCTGAGAGCCTTAACCTACCTTAATCATTCATTTCTAGAATTACTGGTACTCACAAAGCGGATTCAATGCGGTCTTTAAATATCATTAATGAAGTGAATGGGTTGAATAGCGTTCGAATTATGGAAAATGAAAACTATATATGTCTAATTAAGGAAATATATGACTTAAGCTGTTGTAGCAATTTTTCTATTATGTATCCTTATGGGAAAACTTATGTCCTACTTGTAAAATAAAATAGTTAATCGTGTTTTTGTTGACTTGGGAAACAATGCATAATCCCGTGATATGAAGAAAGCTTTTGTAAAAAAATATATGAATGTGGGGTTGAATCGTTTTGCATTATTAAATGTTATCAGTAGATATTGCATTATTGGGAATGGTGTCTTGATTAAGTTGGGAAATATTACCAAAGGAGCAAAATAAGGATGTGTCACCTCGCTTATTCAACATTTTTAAAGACTAGTTCATTAAAGAGCTGCACATGTCAATGAGTGGCAAAAATTTCGAAAAGAAATTAGGCTGATAACTGGCTGTATGTTACACGAAAAAGCAAACAGAAATTGAGGATAAAAATAGAAAAAAGTTTTTTGATATACGTAAAAAATGAGAGTGGAAATAGAGCAAAATTGCAATTCATAATGTTTGAAAAATCAAACTTATAGACGTATGATATTTCGTTGTTTCGGGGATTTTTTTGTCAAAAAATGAGGAAATTGTGAGAGATATAGAAGAGTGAGTAGGAATTGGGATCATAGTCAATGGGCTTCTTAAACAAATATACTCAAAAGGATTAATATCAAACTCTTAATATTATGGTTTATGATGGTATTTTAGTAACTTTGATTTAAAGTAATAAAAATGGACGTGGTAAAATTATTGGGGTCGAATGCATACTGTTGAGAAACGAACCCAATATTCCTGGGTCGAAGACACGGCATCTTATCAACTAGGAAACGAATATTACCAGAATAAATGGACGATGATTAATTGTTTTATATTAAGTAATTTCACACTAAACACTTTAAAATGGTGTAAGGTTTTTTTTTATTATTTTTAGCTGTGATACTTTTTTATTATTTTTTTATTTATATATTGGCAAATACGTACACTGAGAAGAACCCGTGGGGTGATAATGTATGTCAAAACATGGAAGAAAATATTTTAGATAAATATGAACTGTAGAATAATTTTAAGGGTGAATATTTAAAGTCAGATGAGGAAAACACTAAAATGATTTGATCATCTGAAAGGACCAAGAATCAGATTTAACGCGTGAATATTACTGAAATGCGGGATAGCGGAAAACCAAAAAAAGTAAAATAAAAGAATGAAAAGAAAGTGGAAGATATCCAGAGCTCCTTTTCTGAGAGGAAGGAGATGCGTGAATCAGATTTTCTGTTTACCTATGGTTATGAAAAAAAAATATCTCTAAGAATAAAGAAATTTATTGTTAGGTTATAGACTTCTATTGAAAGCCAAAACTGAGGTCATAATGTTCTCCCGCAAAATCAAGGAAAGAGCGTCGTCGATGCCCTTATTCATCGGTGGTTGCCTGGTTGAGTGGTAGGACGTGGTTAAATACCTCGGCCTGCACCTCGACCGGCGACTGCCGTGGAAACCCATCTGAATACCATCAGACAGAAGGGTCACAAGGGCATAGAGGCTATCAGTTCGATATTTCATTGACGCAGTTTCCTTTCACCCAAAAATAAGCTCCTCCTCTATAAAACCCTTATTCGTCCTATATTGACCTATGCTGCACCCGTTTGGGGTAGTGTGAGCAACACGGATCACCTGAAACTCCCGAAAGTGCAGAACAAGGCATTCAAGATATCTTTTAACACCCATCCCAGAACAAACATTACCCGACTTCACGCCGAAAAACGAGAAGAAACTCTACAACACCACATCCTCGCTTGTACCGTGAAGTTCTATAAAGATCAACAAAATCACAGCAATCCCTTAGTCGCTGCCCTGGGGGCTTACGAGAGTAAATCCGACCTACCCTTCCGTTATAAGCACAAGCTCCCGAAGCATTATCTGTTGCCTGACTAGTCCACCTACAGTATTAGCTGGGACGACCAAGGTCTGAGTGAATGTGATGGAATACAAGTAACCTGAACGAGTGGACTTGTTTTTGCTAAATAATTAGTGTAAGAATTGTTATCTAGTTATAAGTAGGATGTAGGTGTTAATTATTTTTAAGAAATCATATATTAAGATTTAAAAAAATAAAATGACATGTATTAAAATAAGATTAAGTAAGTTCAAAAATTATAACATATAATTAAGATAAGTTGAGAAATAAATTTGGATATAAGTATAGCCTTGACAAATGTTTGTACAATATTTTACTTTGTTTAATAAAAAAAAATAGAAAAACTTACTATTGAAAAAATATGGTGTTGAATGTAAATTAATCCGTGGTATTGCGGCATTAAAGTAGAGCATCTTTTATAGTGGACGATGAAAGTAGAGCGTCTATTATAGTGGACGATGAAAGTAGAGCGTCTATTATAGTGGGCGATGAAAGTAGAGCGTCTATTATAGTGGGCGATTAAAGTAGAGCGTCTATTATAGTGGACGATGAAAATAGAACGTCTATTATGGTGATTGGTGCCTTGACTGAATGGTTTCATATTACAAAAGAGGTAAACCATGAATGTGCTGATACCATGGATATATAGGGGTGCGCAACAAGAACTGCAATTTAACTTTAAATTAAGTTCTGCAATTGCGCAGCGCTGTATGATTTATTTATGGGTTATTTAGATGACGTTCGGTCATTTGAAATATTATACGTCTAATAGATGAAAAATGGAGGCAAATTTAAAATTGAAGTTTTTGATTGCCAACCTATGGAATAATACCTTCGGTCAATAGAAATCAATATCGTGACATGATTCAAACTTTATTTTTATATTTTAAAAACATTCTTCTGTATTGGGTGCATTGTCTTATAACATTAAGAAGTATTTGTATTATTTTTCGTAATTGAATATCGCTGAAGAAAAAATTTCGTATCAAGAGCTAAATTTACTACTTAGGCCTCACCAATGGCTGCTCCAAGGAACAACCCCATATTGGGGTTGTACTCCTTCTACGCATAAAAAGGAAACAACCAGTAATGTAGAATACTTGCTTAAAAAACATGTAATAATACGCGTATGCTTAATTTAGAAATACATTTCAAATTGTCTAAATAACAATATAAAACATGTAGAACCACATTTATTCTACATATATAAGATAGTAAGAGAAAACAATCTTAACTTGATGTTTTACTTATATGTATTATATGATGGATAAGGTTTACAGTTTAAATATTTCAAGTTGAATATTTATTTGAGTAATGTAAATCCATAAATATTATGTACTTAATTTTTGAAAATTTATTTTTATCTATACTTATATAATAACACATTCGAAATACAATTTTTTTAAATTTATTTTTATCTATACCTATATAAGGTAATAACACGTTCGAAATACAATTTTTTTAAATTTATTTATATCTATACTTATATTATATATGGTAATAACACGTTAGAAATATTTTTTTTAAAATTTATTTATATCTATGCCTATATATGGTAATAACACGTTCGAAATACAATTTTTTTAAATGTATTTTTATTTTACTTATATATGGTAATAACACGTTCGAAATACATTTTTTTAAATTTATTTTTATCTATACCTATATAAGGTAATAACACGTTCGAAATACAATTTTTTAAATTTATTTTTCTCTATACCTATATATGGTAATAACACGTTCGAAATACATTTTTTTTAAATTTGTTTTTATCTATACCTATATATTGTAATACCACGTTCGAAATACATTTTTTTAAATTTATTTTTATCTATACCTATATATGGTAATAACATGTTCGAAATACAATTTTTTTTAAATTTATTTTTATCTATACCTATATATGGTAATAACACGTTCGAAATACAATTTTTTTTTAATTTATTTTTATCTATACCTATATATGGTAATAACACGTTCGAAATACATTTTTTTTTAATTTATTTTTATCTATACCTACGAGTATATATGGTAATAACACATTCGAAATACAATTTTTTTTAATTTATTTTTATCTATAGATATATAATAACACGTTCGAAATACATTTTTTTTAAATTTTTTTTTATCTATACCTATATATGGTAGTAACACGTTCGAAATACAATTTTTTTATATTTATTTTGGTCTATACTTTTATAATAACACGTTCGATTATTAGTATAATGTATGTTAGTAGTAGGAATATTTGAATACATAATTGATAAAAAAATATTGTATATATTGTGTTTATTTCCCATTAAATGGCCTTTCCCGTATGGGATGAACTTAAACAGATAAATTATAATATTTTACTACGTTTTGTAAAATTATCTACACATGGTTTCATAAGATTTAATAGAAAAGCTCCTTTGGTGTTTTTTCATGCTGGTAATACAGTGTACACCACTTATTTCATATAATCAAGAATAATATGGGTTACATTTTCTACCATTAATTGTTAATTTGGGCAAACATTACGTTTGAACTTCAAGCTATAAAATATTTAAAAAACCGTGTTACATCAAAAGTAACAAAAATGACAATTCCACCAGTTTCTTTAAAATCTTATTGATATCGATAACATTAATATTTTCAAATATATATACTCAGAAAAAAATGTACAATAAGTTTCTCTGTATTTCTTCTTTTAATCAATCGAATACTTTTTAATATGAATCAATCTCGCTTTACCAATTAAACTATCGAAACCACAGCAACAAGACCATCGATTGACAGCTAGCAACTGATTGAAATCCTTGCGGAGAAATCTTTCACAATAAACGGACGTGTTTATTTTTCTTAGCTTGATTGTATTAGACGCCTTTCAAAACAGCGTGACGCTGCTTTATGAAACCGAGAAAAGGGCTGGTTTCAGGTACTTAATAGAGACTTTTCTGTAATTTTCTTATCATCAGATGGAAAAAGACCATAATTTCAATACTGAAGATAATGCAGCGTTACCAAAATATTTTAAGATCTGTTAAAATATGGTTCACAAGAGCTAATTAGTATCATCACCAATAAGTTGCTGTCTGCGTTTCACTCTCAACATCAATAGTGTAAAATAGTGAAACGTGGATATGGAAAATGAATGAGCCTAATAAACGCGGTAGAAATGCGTGCACTGAGAAGAATTAATGAGACCGAATTTAAAAAAAAGAATGAAGTTGAATAAAAAACCTATGTATGTTATTAAGTAGGGTAAAAAGAGCACGTTGAGATGTTTTGGACATATTGAATGAATAGGTGATGAAAAACTGACATCATAAATTTATTATGCGAGCATGAATGTGAAACGTAATAAAAGACGACTGCATCATAAAGTCGGGCAAATACAATTTAACACAATTACAATGAGGAAAAGAAATTGTTTGAGATTTATTTTACTTTCACAAATAAGCTTCCTTTTACAAAAGTTTTACAAGTATATGATTCTTTTTATTATTATTATTATTAAACGAAGTATGTTAGTATATGGTACAAATATTTGTTAAGGCTATACCTAACATATGTACACTTTTATTACTTAACTAATCTTAATAATATATTATAATTCACGAACTTACTTAATTTTATTTTTCTACATGTCATTTTATTTATATTTTTATAATCTTAATATATGGATTATTAGAAATAATTAACACATACATACTACTTATAACTAGATAACAATTCTCACAACTAATTATTTAGCAAGAACAAGTCCACTCGTTCAGGCTACTTGTATTCCATCACATTCACTCAGACCTTGGTCGTCACAGCTAATACTGTAGGTGGACAAGCCAGGCAATAGATAATGCTTCGGGAGCCTGTGCTTATTATAACGGAAGGGTAGATCGGATTTACTCTCGTAAGCCCCCAGAGTAGCGACTAGCTTCCAATAGCATTTAAATTATTTATTTATTTTGATAGTATCTAAAAAATTAAATTTTGACAAGCAAATTCAAATATTTTTTCCTCCCTACAATCCCAGAAACATATGCCAACTAAACTACATAAAAAAGAAAGAAGAAAATTGAAAATTTTATATTTTATAAGGGTATCAATCTGGTTTCCCTTTTCACCTCTTTTACAAACATTTTTTTGGTTAACCCACCTGGTAATACTGTATATAACTTAAGTATAATACAATTATTCAAACTTGTTATTTTTGCACTACAGTCCGAATTCATAGTCCGACTTAAATACTAAATACTTATTTCTAATCTTAAAATTTCGTGATGTGTATTCAAAATGACATCTCAAACGCTCCTAACATTTAACAAATATAATGAAAACTTTCCTAGTTACGCTAAAACTCGTACAAAATTAAAGTTTTAATACTTTTTTCTTCATTAAAATGAGTTGATATTTACTATAAAGATAAATTCAGACTTGAGAATCAACCTAGCAAAACGATGTAAAAATATTTGTTGATGAAATAAATATTATTTAATTACTAAAAAAAATAAAATATTTAAGAATAATTGCGTTTAAGAGCGTATTTAAAAAAAATTCTCCCGGCACTGGCGGCGATCTGCAAAGGTTTTTTCGTCCATCGATCATTCGGCCTCCGCGCCGACGAGAATGCCATAACTGCCAATTCTAACAGCGAGAAAAATCATAACTCACCTTAGCATCAAACCCCAATGGGGCGCTGATGTGTGAATTTACTCCAGCGGGTTATTGCTGGGCATACCGATATTTTTATTTATTTATTTGTTTTTATCGTTTACCCAACGCTGTAAAAGAATTTTCCCTCTTTTGAATGACTTTGCGAACGGTGTGTGGTATGGATTGAATTTAGATGTAGCATTCATCATACGCCAGTAATAAAAAAACGACGTTTCTTAAACTCGGAGAGATTTTATTTTCTTATAATTTACTGTAAATTAATAGATACTGCCTTTAGATAAATTAAAAGAGAATAATAATGCTGGAGAGCTCATATTAAGGCTACTTCAATACTCCAATTATCGTCTGTGGCATCAATACTTCAATTATCCGAGACTTGGAAAAACTTCGTAATTAAATTCGATGCAATTTATGGGAATCGTAAAGTAATAGCTTTAAATAAGTAAACTTACGTTTTTTTTACTTTTGCTAATCTTTCTTTTTGATTCCAAAAAGTACACTGTGCTTTATTGTTTTAGTACAGAATACTATTTTCGAACAGTTTTATATCTTCAGTGTAATGTATCATTAACATTTTTAAAAGTTCTTGTAAAGAATATATTATCATATCAACAGTCAAATATTGAATTGCAAATTGTTCATGTAAAGAATAATTTATACCTACCGTGATTTTTTAAAATTAAAACTGTTCTTGTAAGAAGTATATTTTACTCACAGTGGAATTTTTAATTGAAAATTGTTCTTTTAAATAAAATATTAAACGAGTATAAACAGTGAAATATTAGATTGAAAATTATTCTTGTAAAGAATATATTATACGTACATACAGATCAATATTTTATTAAAAATTGGTCAAGTCCACAGTTAAATATTACATTGAAAATTTTCAAGATTAAAGATATTTTTAACCAAAATATCAAAACATTGTTTTAAATCTAATAAAAACTTGTAAAAACAACGACCTACATTGCCTAGTTTGTACGAACCCCGTCTGTATTTAATGCACGAACCCTGTCTGTCGCCATCACGTTCTTCCTATCAACAATCTTTGGTAAGAAGCATGTCTGTATTTAACGGCCGCCATCACGTTCTTCTTGTCAACAATCTTTGGTAAGAAGCATGTCTGTATTTAATGGCCGCCATCACGTTCTTCTTATCAACACTCATTGGTAAGAAGCCTGTCTGTATTTAACGGCCGCCATCACGTTCTTCTTATCAACAATCTTTGGTAAGAAGCATGTCTGTATTTAATGACCACCATCACGTTCTTCTTATCAACACTCATTGGTAAGAAGCCTGTCTGTATTTAACGGCCGCCATCACGTTCTTCTTGTCAACAATCTTTGGTAAGAAGCATGTCTGTATTTAATTGCCGCCATCACGTTCTTCTAGACAACACTCATTGGTAAGAAGCCTGTCTGTATTTAACGGCCGCCATCACGTTCTTCTTGTCAACAATCTTTGGTAAGAAGCATGTCTGTATTTAATGGCCGCCATCACGTTCTTCTTATCAACACTCATTGGTAAGAAGCCTGTCTGTATTTAACGGCCGCCATCACGTTCTTCTTATCAACAATCTTTGGTAAGAAGCATGTCTGTATTTAATGGCCGCCATCACGTTTTTCCTATCAACACTCTTTGGTAAGAAGCCTGTCTGTATTTAAGGGCCGCCATCACGTTCTTTTTATCAACAATCTTTGGTAAGAAGCATGTCTGTATTTCATGGCCGCCATCACGTTCTTCTTATCAACACTCTTTGGTAAGAAGCCTGTCTGTATTTAATGGCCGCCATCACGTTCTTCCTATCAACTCTCTTTGGTAAGAAACCTATCTGCATTTAATGGCCGCCATCACGTTCTTAGTGTTAACAGTCTTTCACCATTTTTTATTATTATTTTTTAGTATTTTTTTTAGATATTTCAATAATAGTGGATTCGAATTCCGAAGAAGAGTGCCTATGAGAGGAGTTGCTATCTAAACAACGTTATATAAATTATCCCTACATTATTATTCTCAAGCTAGGGGTTCAGTTCATTAAATGGTTTATACTTAGGCTACTTGCGCATAATCTTGGTCAGTTGGAAGGGATATGGGTAGTAAAGGTGATATAAAAAACGAGAGCGGTAAATAAGCTCTTAAAACGAGAGTGGTAAACCAATAAACAATCTCACTTGAACAAAGCGAAAATACATGACCGGAGACTGAATATTTTTAACTAGATAAGAGAACTAAAAATATGTATTTTTTTAATTAGGTACCAGCAGGAATTACACCGATAATCCCTGGATTGGAAGACAGGAGTATATCTTACTCTTCACGGAAATAGTGGTAATAGGCAGGGTTTGAATAAAAATAAATAAAACAAAATATTCTCTTCGTTAAATACTAACATTAAGAATATAACCACTATACATAAAGCCATTTATTCCTAAAAAAAAGTCATTCAACAATTTAATTTCTATCCTCAGCAAATTCTAAAGAATTTCATGTACTCGTTACAATTACAAAATTGACGATACAAAGTCAAATAATGAGTCCAGAAAAATCCATCGCCACAAAAACAATCAGCCCAGTAGCCAGTACAAACTTTCAACTTCCACAAATTTCTTTCCTTTTCTGCTCCTCGGAATTTTATTTCCCAAAAGAAACTCTTTGAGGATAAGAGAAATAATTCACCGAGAAGTCCGGGAAACTGTGGTATGGCTTGGTACGGGTGCACTACAGGGCTTTGTAGGGCGGGATATCCCCTTGAATTTAGCACTCTATGGGGCAAACACAAACGCAGCGTTTTATACTAAGTTCACATATAAAACGGATTATTTTATTTTATTCGTTTTATTATAAAGTTGATTTATGTGATATTATATGACATATTATATAATATTATATAACGAAATTTTATTCAAAAACCGTTTGTTCTTTTGTTCAAAATTCTATTCGAAATTGTGATCATGATAGTGGTTTTACATCTAACGCCCCCAGTTATTTTAAGAATCGGTTGTATAAGCTATCAAGGATAATGTCATGTTCAATATGTCCTTTCCTTTACTCGCCATTTATATTCACCACAATATTGCCAATGTTAATAGTTGTCAGCAGTTCCTCTTCTGTTTCTAAGTACAAAATGATCGACAACCATGATCCGGTGATAAAAATAAATGCTAAGCGAGCGGGCATCCCAGGTTTGATTTCTGGCGGTTCTACTATCGGTCTGGTTTTTTCTCTAATACCATATCACCATATGTCAAATTACGTAGTACATTACTCTGAAAGACCTTAAACAACTTACACGAATAACCATGAAAGACTCGAAATATATATTTTAGAATGTTTTTCAATTTGAAGTAATTCGATGAATTATATGGAACCTAATTTCTCTAATTCGTGCTTTCCTGTTTCATGTATTCTTTCAAAATTGAATAAACTGCTGTGTCACAAAGTAAAACTCGGAAGTTTCGTTTAATTTACTTAAAAAAAAAACGAATATAAACTACTGAAGCAAGCGCCGTTTCGTGTTTTTAAAGGGTTACATATTTTACATTTTTGCGGATGAATTTCAATGCAGTATTTTATGCAATATATTGAGTCCGTTGCAAGGTTCAATAATGCATAACATATAATGAATTTCAATCAAAATAATAGAACACATTTTAAATAAATATAAACTCAATTGTTTTTTTTCCAAATTATTAAAAAAAAAGGTTCTTTTTTACTTTTTCGGTTGTTGCATTATTCTTTAAAATAACGCAACGTTTATCAACAAAAAAAATTGTAAAAAAATATGAGTTTTCTCTTAGTTTCATTCCTTCAGTTCTAAAAGTATTTATTTTCCTCTAGTTCTATTATTTTTGTATAGGGATCAGTCGTTAATCGTTTGAACTTTAATGTAAACGAATATTATATTTTATTACGATATACTAACTACTATATATTAATAAATATTTTAACATTTTGTACATAATGCCACCCCGTTATCTTCTTGGAGTTGATGAATATATAGTACTAGCTTAATAAATAAATGATTTTGTACAGAATGCCAACTCGGTTACTTCTTGAAAATAAGGAGAACATGATTTTTATGAAGAAATAAAAAAATTAACCTTTTAAACATTCTTGAAGGTAGATAATACACAAGTTAAATAAATAAACAGTTTGACCTTTTGTATTTGGTAGAGGGCTGACTCATTAACTCGTTAAAAATAAACAATATACGAGCTCAATTAATATATAGTTTGACATTTTGTACAGGATGCCAACCCGGTAACTTCTTGGAGGCAAAGAAAACACGAGTTATTTAAATCAATATTTCGACATTTGCACAGCATAACCCAGTAACTTCTTTGAGATAAAGAATACACTAGCTAAATAAATACATGTATCGACCTTTTGTACAGAATACTAACCCGTATTCTTCTTCGAGGTACAAAATAAACGAACTAAATAATTAAAACTTTTGTACATAACACCAACCCGTACTCTTCTTGAAGTTGAAGAATACACGAGTTAAAGAAATAAATATTTCGTCCTTTTAAACCGAAAACCAATCCGTGTTCTTCTTGGAGGTAAAAAATATACGAACTAAATCAATACGAACTAAATCAATAAATAAATAATTGAAACTTTTGTACGTAATACCAACCCGTAATCTTCTTGGAGTGAAATAATATACGAGTTAAATAAATAAATATTTCGACCTTTTGAACACATAACCAACCCGTGTTCTTCTTGGAGGTAAAAAATATACGAACTAAATCAATACGAACTAAATCAATAAATAAATTATTGAAACTTTTGTACGTAATACCAACCCGTAATATTCTTGGAGTTAAATAATATACGAGTTAAATAAATAACATTTCAACCCTTTGAACACAATGCTGATAAATTAGAATAAAGAATACACGAGCTAACGAAAAAAAATATATTTCAGAAAAATAAATCTTGGTTCACTCGTTTTCCATCTTAAAGTTGAATACAATCCAGGAAAAGTAGTGCAGTTGGAGCGGAATATAAACCTAGTGCATTCGGACTGCAAGCTGCAGTTAGGCGTTGCATTTCACCCACTGTGCGCGGATCGCACTGTGCACCCGGCTCTGAGACTAGCAGATTTATTTATGGCCTGGGATTTATGGGGCTGTCATTCCGATACCATGCCGCTCTTTAAATTCAATTTTTTTTTGGCTTTTTAGCTATACCATCAGAATTGACTTGTTATTTATTTCACGGCACGATGAATACATGAATGATTGCTATTTGATACATTTATTATTTTTTTCTAAATAATACAACTTGTTTTAATATTAACAATGTATAAGAAATGCACAAAAAAGACAATTCTTCGATGCATGCGTCCTCCCTGTGCTAACGTATGGCTTGAAAACGATGACATTAACTGTCAATACCATTCACAGACTAAAATGCGCACAACGATCCATGGAACGACGAATGTTGGGCATAAGTCTGATAGACAAAGTCAGAAATTAAGAAATCAGGCGACGGACTAGGGTTGTCGACATAATGGACCGTGCTGCTGGCATGAAATGGCAGTGGGTGGGTCACGTTGCAAGACAACAAAATGAAAGATGGGCACACAGAGTCCTGAAATGGAGGCTGTGGGATACGAAAAGACCAATGGAGCGGCCTCAGAAGAGGTGGGCTGACGACAATATCCCTGTCACCGGTAGAAAATGGCCGAAAAAAGCCCAAGACAGGGAAGCGTGGAAGGTTTTAGAAGAGGCCTACATCCAGCAGTGGATAGACGGCGGAAGAAGAAGAAGAAGAAATACAAATATGGAATAAAATTCAATAAATAATTTTAAAACTAAGAGAGAGAGAAAACGGTAGGGGAATGGATTCAGAGAATGATCTAGGACCTTGGGGTAAAATATTTTTTCTTTATATAACTATGAATAAATGTAAGTTCCAGTGTTGTAGAACTAAATAACACTCGACTTTTACCGTACCCAGATTGCATCGATTGGGTAACAACTATGCTACAGTCTTGGAAATATTTGGTAACAGTCTTCATGCCTTTAAAAGTTCTCTTAGATAGCGTTTTAGTTCGTTTAAATAAACCACAGATCGGACGCCACGGCGTAACTTTCGTTTATTTTTTTCTATCTTTTCGTTGACTTTGTTTCCCTCAAATTTTTAGAATCTCTGGAAATATGTTGAAGTTTCGATATGCGTTTATTTTTTGTGTAACATATTAATGTAATAATAATTCATATGTATATTTTTGTTATTATTTTCTTACATTGTTTTTTTTTCTTATTTTGTATGTTAGGAACTTTGATTACCTGAGCCATGACCTGTCTCAAGTTAGTGTTTTAAATGTGACAAGTGGTATGCATGTGCGTACTGCATTTTAATATTTTTTTGTATATGATTCATGTTTTCTTTCCTATTGTATGTTAGGGCTTTTGATCATCTGACCTGTCTCAGGTTCGTATTTTATCTGTGGAGGATAGTATCTACGTTCGTGGTATAATGCTGCTTTTCACCACTTTTTTTGTATATGATTCATGTAAATGTTTATATTTTTCAAAACAAATTGTATTTATATTTATGCACACTCAGCATTTTAATTTGCGTATTACTCTTGTTATCTTTTTATAATAGTCCGTAAATTGTTATTAAATAAATAAATTCCTACCCTCTTTACTTATTCTGTAATTAGTATGCCAAACCTTAGAATTTGAGTTTAGAAAGTTTATGTATACAACAAAAATTTACGAAAATACGAGTTTATAGGAAATAACACCTTATTTAGGTTAAATGCACATTTTTTGCATAATTTTAGGATTAAGTCTAAAAAAAGTTTATGACCAAACTATTATTTCGTATTTCTGATGTTCCAGGGCTAGCGAGATTTTGTTTTCTGGAGCGATTCATTTTATTGATTTAACATACTGACTCTAGGATACCTGAATAAAAATGATTGGTACAAACCGGCTTTAACATGTTGCTGTTAGTGATTGACACTTGTTTGACCACGTATCACTAGACTGTGGTTCGGTTTGCGAACTGTTGATCTAGGAGAATTAATCTTCGAACATTTTATTACACTCCACCTTAAACCGAATGTGTTTCGATCATGCATAAGAAGATTTAGAAAGTTTTTGAAGTGAAACTTCTATAGGCACGATAGAGCAAATTGGCCTGAACGTCACGAAAAGTGAAACGGTGTATTATATTATTATTTATGATAATTAAATATTTTATTTATTAATAAATTATTATTTATTGTTATAATATTAATAATTATTTTTTATTAATAATAATTAGTATTATTTTAATATTATTAAATGTATAATATTATATTTAAAATTATTATTATTTATTATAAAAAATAATGTTTTTTATAATTATTATTTTTATTTTATATTAAATTATTTCAGTATTTATTCAATACATAATAATAATAATATAGACATAACATATGTTATTATGATATTAATAATTATAATTAATTACAATAAAATTAATTAATAGTATAATGTAATAATATTAATGATATAAAAAAAAATTGTAATTAATTTAATAATTAATATTAACATAAAAATATTAATATAATTATTGTAGTATAAAAAATATAAGTTTAATATTTTTAAGTGTATTATATTATTATTGTATTAACATTATTATTTATTATTAAAATATTATAATTAAAAATAAAAAACTTTTTTTTATTTAATTAAGAGAGATTTTGTTGAATTAAATTCCACATAAGCATTTTTTATTTAATTAAGAGAGATTTTCCGGAATTAAATTCCACATAACCATTTCTTAATCCTAAAAAAAATATAATAAAAATCGTTAAAAATGGAAAAAAAGCAATGCATAAAATCAGTTTTTTCTAGGAGCTAAGAAGTTTCACTCTACGGCGCGAGAGTAATTCATCTGCTCTTGGTAAATTTTCAGCGATTTTATTCTGAAATGTTTCTCTAATCCACACAAGTGGATTTGGATCCCGAATAGAAACGCCCTTGGTAAGATACTGTTCACTAAACGGCATTATATAAATTACAATTTTATTATTATTATTATCAATTGTATGTAGTTGGTTCTTGGATACTCGTAATAAAATAGTCTTCTTGGATACTTGTAATAAATCAATAGAGTATTTTTCTTTAGTTTATGAAATTTAAAAAAAAATATACTAGATAACTGAGATTGCTTCCCCACATAAAAAGGCATAAAAAATCTATACGGAGGCGCAAAAGGTTAGATTAACGGCTTCAACATCCAGTTTTTTAGTGCCAGTTCATTGAGTATGTGGATTACCGAATAATCTGATGATTTTTGTAATTTGGTTCAGTACTTCGTTTATTCTTCTTTACTGGTTCAAGATCTCCCCAAATATTTTGTATTCCAACACCTGCTAAATGTTTCCAGTATTTTAAAGACAAAATGTTATGGGATTGTTAAATAAAACCTCTCCAGTTTTCAAAAAAGACTTTCGTTCTATATAAACGTAAAACAATACTTAAACTCATTTTTTTTTTCATAAAGATAAGCCGCCCCTCTTATCTCGCCGAAAATTATCAGCGTCTTTCCAATCCTGGATTAGCGCTACGCTTAAACAGAGATTGTCTATTGGCCTTTCCAGTTCACTGCTCCTCTTTTTTTACGTCATTCTTTACTGTCTATGCAGTGAGACTCTGGAATCAGTTACAAATTAATATAAGTGTCATGTATCTACTGCCAGCACATGCTAATCTTATCTATACATTCACCCTCAACGCAACCAATGTTCCGCTTATCTAAGAACCGTTAAATATCATTATCTGTAACATGGTATAATCACCAAAACCGATGTTATCTTATCCACATTCAAATAAATATTATAAGTTATATTATACCCTTGTCAAGCTTATCGATACTAACCATGTACTAGATCATATAAATATTAGCGCTATCACATTAGTGTCAATTTAACTTCGATGTATTATGTTAAGTTTATCATCTCGTCTGCCCAAATTCAATAAGATTATATATCACTAAATGAGTAAGCTGGAGACGAGATAAATCACCGATATCGACTCGACCTCAAAGAGCAAACATAACATGCTCGACGAATTCCTTCTTAATCTATTGAAGGGTCGTGGTATAGTTATCTTTGCTTTAAATAGGACGTCATATCTGAGGCAGAATCACTATTCTTAAAGCCGCTAAAATATTAACATCATCCTTATTATAATACTGTTAATATTATACATCAATGTAATTCAACCTTCATATAAATAAAACTACACGTTGAAATTCTAAAAGTTGTTTCGTTGCAAAAGGCCATAACATAAGACTCGCTCCGTCCTTGGCATGTTTTAAGAAGGGACTGAAAAAACTCTTAATTTCTAGTCAGTAAAATAACGTGTTTCATTCCTGATTTTTATTTTCCTTTCCTCTCCACCTTCCTTTCCTTTTGATTGATGATATCTCACTTTATATGAAAAATAATGTTCGGATGCATGTCCGTCTTAATGTGGTTCGTGGGTATGTGCTCACGTATATGTTTATGGATTTCGTGGGGATGGATATTCATTTGAATGATTTATGCGACCACGTAACTTGCTTTATTTACTTCCGTCTGGTTGGTTGGAGGAGATTGTCGCCTGGCAATAAGCCCGCCCGCCAGATTGTATTTGCAATAAAAGTGTTAAATAAATAAATAAATAAGTCAACATGACAAATAGGTGATAAACAAATAAAATGACACGTATTTGTCAATATGATAGTATTGTGTTTAATATTATCTGAATATTCAATTTATTATTTAAATGGAATATTGCTACGATACCAAAATTTATTAATATTTTATGAATTTTAAGTTATCAAAGAAACTAACAGAAGAAAGTTGTATTACTTAAATATATGTTATAAAGACAATTGTTGCTTACTTTAAATATTCATATGACACCCCTCAACATATCGATGATTGAATTGTTGGTGGCCGAGAGATTATTTTCAGTTCCAATAATCAAGTCTTCAGGTTAAGGACATCTGGATTAGGCACTTTACTTACAGTCCACCATCGTAGATGTTTGAAATACTTCCAAACATGGGCAGGCAACAACAACTGCACGAGTTCAGTGCGGAAGTCATTTTAATTTTTTTTATTTGTGTATCAGAAACCTTAACTCTCGGGTAAAAAATCGTCGCCTTACCAACTACGCCTCTCCATGGTCTAGTTGGTAAAACGCTTGACTTATTTTCAAGGTTTCAATTCCGAACGGTACCAACAAAATAATAAGTGTCCCAATCTGGTAAAAATAGTTTGTCAGTTAACCGTGTTCGCGCAAGTACGTGTGCGAGGATTGTTGTATTTTTGTATGAGCTAATGTCATAGTGGTTCTTAGCCCGATGGATCGATTTCGAGAGCCAATGACAATCATTTATCTCCCGGCCACGTTATTCAATATGTTTGAACAACCAATTCAGACATGTCAAAAAAAAAGAAGAACTAACAAGACTACGAAGATTATTCACTAGTCTCTGAATAAATCATAATAAAGCTTCTTGAATCTTCGAAAAGACTATAGTTTAACTTTGTAGTGCCATGTTTTACGTAAAAGGACAAATAAGTAAATAAAAAACTTATTTTGTATTTTTGTGTTCACCACAGGTGTGTTTTGGTTTACAACCGGTTTCGAAGACCACCGTCTTCATCGTCAGGTGAAGATAAACTAAATTGTTTAAAAATATGCTTCCTCTACTGTGCAAATAATAAGATATAATATAAAAGGGATGAGGTAGGGGAAGAGATGTGATACAATGGTGAATGGGGCGAGGAAAAATTAACCAATTTTCATAATAGCCCTCTGCTTAATATGTTTCCAATTGAAAATCCCTCCCTCTGGATATACAGACTTGACCTGCCTTAAAGATTCACTTTCATTTTTCCCCGCCCCATTCACCATTGTATCACATATCTCCCACTTCTCTTCCCCTACTTCATCCCCCTTATATTATATTATTTGCACTTGTAGATGAAGTATATTTTTTAACAATTTATTTTATCTTCACCTGACGATGAAGACGGTGGTCTTCAAAACCGGTTGTAAACCAAAATAAACCTGTGGTGAACACAAAAATACAAAATAAGTTTTTTATTTACTTATATGTCCTTTTACATAATAAAGTTGTTTGTGTATTTTAAAGTAGTGCTATCATAAATTGGTTGAAAAGTTATTTTATGTGGAAAACTCTCGTCATACGACAGTCATTCAATAAAGCCGATGGTTCGTTACAAAGTTCAGGATAACGATATTCAGAAGTTGTCTGAGCAGCTTACACCAGAGAAAGTTTTCAAAGCGATTGTCCGTACTTACCCCTGCGAGTTGTGGGATGCCAAAACAGTATCAAGCCTGGCAGCGTAAGAGTACGTCTGTTAACTAACTATCCATTTACATTATTCAAATGATATGTTTGTGAAGGACTCGAGGATTAAATGGCATGCACTAAATTTTGAGTTGTGGGTAAAAAGTTATTTAGTATTTTAAAAAGTTGAGTCTAATATGATTTAAATTTAAAAATTGTGCTAACACTTCATTAAAAATTTCTTTAAATTTTCACATTTTCTTTTTTCTTGAAAATTACTTGTGGTGAAAATAAATCTGGTAATAAATTTTAAAGTCAAATTTTTCCCCTTTTAATATACGAGTACATATGTGCTATTTGAATACACCGTAAACGAAAAAGTACATATATACTTACCATAATGTCATTTTCCTGTTGGAATAGGCCGAGTGGACAAAATGCCTGACTTTACAATATTGACACACATCCTTCACCTCTTCTCCATCCATACACCTTCTTATACCACTCCTATGATTTCTCTGACTTTCTAAGTTTCCTTAATTCTATCATATACATGAGTACACATATGATTCATTTGATCTAACCATATTTGCCATGGTTTTCCTCTATCAAGTCTTGCACTTACATTTGAACTGTATATTTGTTTTGTTAATTTTTCATCTTTCATTCGTTCTACATGCCCAAACCATCTCAGGTTGCTCGGTTTTGTTTTACTCAACACATTATTCTTAAATTCACATTCATCTCTAATCACATCATTCCGTGTTATTTCCATATTGTATGGTACCTCCTATGTACTTTCAGCCACGTTGTATGGTACCTCCTATGTACTTTCAGCCACGTTGTATGGTACCTCCTATGTACTTTCAGCCACGTTGTATGGTACCTCCTATGTACATTCAGCCACGTTGTGCAACTGCTCGTAAGTTGTTAAAAAAAACATGTGATTTTATTGTATTACACTGTATTGCAATATTGTAGTCCAGTACAACTTAGCGAGTTTTTTTATTATTATTTTTATTATTACACATGACAAGAAATATACACAATTTGAGAAAAAACAACAGGTAATTTGATTTGGACATATAATTTTAATGGATCTGGGTTTGTTGCCTTTCATTTGTCGTATCCCCAGTAAACTAGGCTTTTGCCTGTATCTCACTGAGGATATTTAGCATGAAAAAATAAATCGATACTTCTTTCCGATTTTTGATAACACAAAAAGCCCCGTTGCACGCTCTCATCAACCTGACAAACAGTGACACTCAACTACAACTGGAAACACCCTGCGAAACTCAACTCCTCACACATTATCGCTCCAGAAAGACCAAAAATATTCATCCCACAATATACTGCACACAATCATAAGAATAAAAATCAAAACAAATTCAAAACAAAAAAAAGAAAAACACACAGAAACACAAACACAATAACAACCAAAATTAAAACATAACTGTTTATAACCATTTTTTATCTCTTACAACTAATTAGAAGTATTTTAAAGATGTCTTAAATGAAAAACAAACAAAAATTCTTTAAAAAAAAAACGGGTGTGCAACGGGGATTCAACTTGCAAACTCCGGGTTAAAACACGAACGTCTTACTTAATAGGCTACTGAGTCTCGTGCTTTTAAATGTTGAAACCCCAACAATAATATTCAAAAATTTAATTGATATATTAAAAGATGGCCTCCATGGCCTTTTTTGTAGGATACTTGCCTTCCAACTAGCGGGTTCGATTCCCGCTGGTCTACCATATTTTTTAAATATTTCGTGACTGGTTTTCGCTTAAGCGGGTATTATACTCTAGA
Organism: Odontocerum albicorne; assembly: GCA_949825065.1. Taxonomy (NCBI): domain Eukaryota; kingdom Metazoa; phylum Arthropoda; class Insecta; order Trichoptera; family Odontoceridae; genus Odontocerum; species Odontocerum albicorne. The sequence goes on along the minus strand of OX463846.1, from coordinate 6,507,714 downwards.
GGCGTGAATTTCGGGCGTTTTTTCAGATTAAATAAAAAAAAAACAAAAAAAAATATTTTCCACATACATTTTTTTCAAGTTTGTTTATTGATGATTTGAGAATGTAAAAACATTTTTTGAAAAAAAAAAATTGAAAATTCAAGATGTTAACAGCTTTTGTACCTTGTCGTAACAAAGGAAGTAAGCTGGTCGACATGATTAGAACCATTTCGTAAATTTAAAATAAAAATTATACACATTTTCTTAATAAACAATAATGTCGTTATAGTTGTTACCAAAGAAAAAAACTCGTAAAATGGCGGCGGTCTGAAAAAATTAAAGTGTTTTACCCTTTAAAAATATTAGAAAAATAGTTTTGAATTTTCCAAGATAGGAATGATTTAAATACATTTATCACAGTTTTATTCCAATTTTAAGGCGAGCGGTTGGATAAAACTTGATATTTTATGTCGACCAGATTAAAAAAAGCAGTTTCGAGAAAAACGCGTTCAAAATTTTGAGATTATTGTCCGAGTCATTCCGGCGCGGCGTAATTGCTGCCTCATTTATAGCTATAACTTCGTAAATATGGACAATTTTAAAATTTCCTCTTGAGAACATATTCTGAAAGGTCTAAACTTTAAGAATAAGCCAAAACAAAAAAAACTATTTTTTCAAATTTCTCGAGCAGAATACCCCCTTAAGACATCTTTAAAATCTATACCATTAGATAGTTATACAATATACAACGAAATGTAATACAATACAAAATAAAGAGAGGAAGAGTGAAGAACCTAATAGTAGGAAATTATGTATGAAAGATGCATAGACGTGGCAGAAGCGAAATATTGAGTCATTTCATCTTATTTAATTCGTTCCTGAAAAAAATAAGTTTTCACAATCGTTATATTTTCAGATATTTATTTTATTTTATTTTATTAGGAAAACATACAGTGTTTATGTCGGTATTTTTACTGATATCTATGGGTTTCGAAACACCATTTAACAGTTTTCGCATATGGTTTCAATATGTTTTAATATTTTTAATATATATGTTTTAATATTTCCTAACAATTTCACTTAATTATCTCATTGCATTAAAATTGTATCCTTTGAAATTCAACACAGCTGTTAAACTTTTTTTTAACACCTTGCAAATTAAAATAATATTATTTCCATGACGACATACATAAATAAAATCAATATATTATGATATTTATAACAAAAAATTTGGAAATTGTTCATACTGAAAAGGATTAAAAGATTTATTATGACTTAAAGGTGATAAATTTGGGGGAGAAAAAATCAAGTGAAAGAATTTGATAAGGCCATAGGACACCGATCTTTTTTGGATAAGTCAATGAACAGATTAAAGTTTTTTCTTGCCGATTAATATTTTTTCCGCTTCCGGAACAAACTTTTCTTAATTAATTTGTTGTATAACGTCTGGATTATTGTAATTGAATTTTTTGTGGTCTACCTAATTAGTAAATTTCTTTACTCCAGTCTATTTGACTGATATATGGTAGTCTTAAATATTCGCATTTAAGTCCACTTCTAAGTAGTCTACATTGGCTCGAGTTTTACGAACGGATTGATTTCAAATTTTGTCTCTTTGTATTCAAATTCCTTAATGGAATATCTCCATTACTTACTATATTTCGAATCTTTTTCTGAGTGGTATTGTTTTGAAGAGGATTAGGAATTTGAGGTCGATTTCGTCTTCGAATAGATTGATTGCTCTGAATCGTTCTGATCGGGTGGGTACTATGATATTTTTTTGACGTTGCTTCACTACAATATACGTAAAGGCGAATGTGTTACTATTTAGCTCCCATGTCATACAATGGGGTGCCGAATTCAATAAAGGCAAAGGGAGAAAAACAATTAAGGCAGTCGATCGGAGCGTGGTTGTTATTGCGACAGGAGTTTGAGTACTTGGGCTTTCAAGAGGAATGACTTGTAGCAAAGGTTTGTGTGAGCTCCTGAGTGTGGTATTTTTTGTTGCTTTTTTTATGATTATGTGTGGTAGGTACATTGTATTTTTTTTTGAAAGAATAGATATGACCAGTGATAGGTATCCTTAAAGCCTCAAACACTAGGCGGAAAAAATGCCTGTGACGTTCGAGGGGAGTAGCACAGCGCGGGGTTCGATCCGACGACGTTCCGCATGGAAGTCCAGTGCGTTACCGCGCGGCCATGCACCTCACATTGTGGGATGAACGTTTTGGTCTGTCTGGAGTGATGAAGTGTGAGGAGTTTGATTTCGCGTGATGTATACATACGTAAGTATGTGTCACTGTTGGTCAGGTTGATGAGAATGTGCAACGGGTTTTTATTTAATCAAAAATCGGAAAGAATTATCGATTTATTTTTTCATTCTATATGCCCTCAGTGAGATACAGGCAAAAGCCTAGTTTACTGGGGACACGACAAATGAAAGACAACAAACTCAGATCTATTAAAATTGTGTGTCCAAATTAAATAACCTGTTGTTTTTTTGTAAATTGTGTATATTTCTTGTCATGTGTAAAATAAATAAATAATAAATATCGGTAGATCTATAAATGTTTCTTTGTCGTTCGTCTTCCCTGGGTAAGCTTTCTGCCGATTTCTTACCAAATATGTTTTTTTAAACATATGCAGATTCAGGGAAGTATCCAATCTAATGGCCGCAGCCACCACGTTCCTATTCTTACACTCAACTTCAATCTGTCTTCAGAAGAATCGGCTCTCTAAACGGAGCTTTCAATTGTCCATTTATAACATCTATTATTCATATTTATTGACTTGACAAAAGGATTAAACTTAAAACTTTTAAAATGTATGATTGATGCCGGTCTTTTTTAAAAAGCGTTACACCCGTTCCGTATGGAATGTTGCCAAGGTGGCAAATGACCGAATCCTTTGTTTATAACAGCGGTGAGATGTTTTATGGATTAGCCAGAAATGTTTATGGTCGTAAAATATGGATGTTGTTTATAGGTCGTTAGCGCCATCTGCAAGTGCACTTCCCAACGGACTTGAGATAATCTTTGTTTCAGGCGATTTATGACGGTTAAAATTTTATATGCTGTTTAGGACGCATACCGCTTAACCTCGACTCTCGGAACACGCACGTATGAGCATCATTTTAAACGTATGTCTGATATATTTATGAGGAATACATATGCTCTTTTTAACCGTAATTGCTCATGTCTGGGAAATTTTTATGTTTTCAGCATATTTCATGCATGTACTATGTAAAGGCAGCTTTCTGAAAATGTATTGCGGTTATTTTGAGGCTTAGAGTTTTTAATATCTCGCAATTCTGCTTATTTAATGTGACATTCTTCAACATATCCGAATTTGCATTTCATTCATTTTGAATTGTGTCGCAGAGAGGCAATATTTTTTTTGTCCTCAGTGATCAAACCTTAAGGCTGAAATTAATTTAATCTTTATTGATTTCAAATATTACATATATCATATAACCTACTGCCATGAACTATAAATTTTAAAAATATTTGTTTAGAGTAAGGAATGTTAGTTTATTAATAATTTGTGCATGAATTCTGTGCTGATACATGGTGAACTTGTAAGATTTTGTAATAAGCCATTGGGAATTTCCTTGGTTTGATACCTTATAATACTACTTATTGATAACACTTCGTTAAAGCGTAATCAAATAAGATTTTATAACAATAAAAAAAAATCTGCAAATCTCGAGAAATAGTGCAAATCAATAAATAAATTTAGTAACGAATAACAACTTAAATCAGGAGTCTGAGAAATTCTAGAGTATTTCAATTATAAATATAGACAGAAATATAAGTAAAATATTTTTTATTATTTATTTAACACTTTTATTGCAAATACAATCTGGCGGGCTTATTCCCAGGCGACTATCTCTTCCGACCAACCAGACACGAGTAAATGAAGTAAGTTACATGGTTGCATAAATCATTCAAATGACTGTCCATCCACACGTAATCCATAAACACACACGTGAGCATACGCCCACGAATCCTATAAAGACGGACAATCATCCGAACATTCTTTTTCATATAAAGTTAGATGTCATCAATCAAAAGAAAAGGAAGGGATGGTGTAGAGGAAAGGAAAAATCGGGAGGGAAACACGTTACTTTACTGACTAGAAATTAAGAGTTTTTTTCAGTAGCTTCTTAAAGCATACCAAGGACGGAGCGAGTCTTATATGCCTTCTGGTATGAAGTTATATGATAGTACTTTCGTAGGTTGAAAATAAATCTTAGACAAACATTTTGAAGACGCTGTAATTTGTCCAGCTGTTCCTCTGTGACCTTTTTAATGAGAAAAAAGTTCTCCAAAATACGACAGTCGAAAATTATGAGAGAAAGCAATATTCTTGTGTCAAATCAATTGTGTATCGAAAAAAAAAGAAAGTTGACGTGAAACTTGCATGTGAATATTTAAACGCATCAAATAGTGCTAGAAATTTCGGTTGCTTTAAAGAAACAAAAACGAGAAGCTAGATATTAATTAAAAAAACACACAAAGGTATACACATAAAGCTGCATGAAACGAAGCATTTGTAATAAGCTAAAATATTCCCTTTTTTTGTTTTCCTCCCAAAGCAAATTAACGTCGTCCTTTACTGTCATGACTTCATACAGTGAGACACTGGAATCAGTTACAAACCAATGTAAGACTCGCTCCGTCCTTGGCATGCTTTAAGAAGCGACTGAAAAAACTCTTAATTTCTAGTGAGTAAAATAACGTGTTTCATTCCTGATTTTTATTTTCCTTTCCTCTCCACCATCCCTTCCTTTCCTTCTGATTGATGATATCAAACTTTGTATGGAAAATAATGTTCGGGTGATTGTCCGTCTTTGTGGGGTTCGTTTTATATGCTCACGTGTGTGTTTATGGATTTCGTGGGGATCGATAGTCATTTGAATGTTTTATGCGACCACGTTACTTGCTTCATTTACTTTTTTGTCTGGTTGGTTGGAAGAGAATCTCGCCAGATTGTATTTGCAATAAAAGTGTTAAATAAATTATAAATAAATTGGTTCATGCATATCCATACAACGAACTAATTGGATGTGCTAGAGATAATAATGTGAACCCAGTTTCAGAAAGACACCTGAAAACTTATCAAAAGACCTCATAACAGAAAATTTATTGATCAAAAGAGCTCATTATAGACGAATATGAATAATTGAAGCAATTGCAATGATATATGAAGCAGTTGGTAATAAATATTTCAGTGAATTTTTTACCTAGCTTGCAGGCTTTCGGAATATAAAATTACCTTCAAGACAGACTTCGATTGCATGAATTTTTTAAATTCATGTTCCTTTGAACTTTCAGGTGATCATATTATCCTACTATAGAAAAGTTACTTAACAATGTACACAGATAAATTCTATATTACATTGAATTTTTTATCAAATTTATCGATTGAAACCCCGGTTTAAATGTCTGAGTTTCCTTTATAATTAACAATGTGACCTTTTACATAGTAGAGGAAACTAACTGAATTAAAAATAAATTATCACTTGAAAGTAAAATAAGTCGGAGTAAAATGTGCTGGTTTATTAAAATACTTGATAAAAACAGATATGTTTCTTATTTAGGTCTCATTAAGGATTCACGTGTATTTTTTTAGAATGTTTATGAAAATTTAACTTTATACTATTTTTCATGAAAATTTAACTTCATATGATTTCTATATTACAACTTTAAGCTTACTTCATTTTAATTTAATACATGTAATTTTAATTTTAGTAATCTTAATATTTAATATCTTAAAAATAGTTAACACCGATATACTCACACCACCTTATAACTATGTAACAGTTCTTAAAACTAATTATTTTAATATTTATTATAAAACACATACATGTTCACTCGTTCGGTGTACTCACATTTCATCACATTCACTCAGACCTTGATCCTTCCTGCTAATCTGTAAGTTAACACTTTGTATGTCACCAACACCTTTTTTATTATGAAGAAATTTAAAGATAAGGAATAATGTGAACAGTGAAAAAGTTTTGAAACTAATAGACTCGTAATATATCAACTTTTGATGAAATCTGTTTTGTTTAATATTATTTATTTTATAATTTCAAAGTTATCGTAAAATGAATATACTCGTATTTAAAAGAAGAAAAGCCACCAGAATATTTTGTGTATTATTGAGGTGATTTTAAGTAGAATTTAATAATTCATAATAATTTTTGAAATAATTAAAATAAGTTCATATACATATGAAGACACATTTAAATGACCATTTCTTAGCATCTTTATATTAAGACCTGAAATATTCATTTCTAGAAATTTTCATTTATGATTTTTCGTGATGTAAAAAAAATGTCATCGTTATTAATTTATGGATGAGTGATATCAATTGAATAAAGTATTCGTTATTTTAGTAAAGAAATTTGCGTATTTCAAAATTGTTTACGAGTATATTTTTTCTTTGTTAATTTAAATTTAGGATAATCTTGTATTTGAGAAGACCTTTTTAAATTTTAACTCACCTCTGCTTTGTAGCTAGTGTTGAATAATCTGTAAGTAAAAAAAAATCATGTTATTTTGTTGTTTCTTAACAAGTTTTTAACATTAAAATTCAAATTCAAATTCAAAAAAAAGTTTACTCTGAAATTTGAAAAAAAAGTTAATTATACTTTGAATTATCTAGAATTGTCATTTTTTTTTAATTTGTTTTATTATAATGACTCATATAGTTCCATAGTCACTTTGGTTTTATTATATTGACTCATATAGTTCCATAGTCACTTTGGTTTTATTATATTGACTCATATAGTTTCATAGTCACTTTGGTTTTATTATATTGACTCATATAGTTCCATAGTCACTTTTAATTGGTTTTATTATATTAACTCATATAGTTTCATAGTCACTTTGGTTTTATTATATTGACTCATATAGTTCAATAGTCACTTTAAATTGGTTTTATTACATTAACTCATATAGTTTCATAGTCACTTTGGTTTTATTATATTGACTCATATAGTTCCATAGTCACTTTGGTTGTATTATATTGACTCATATAGTTCCATAGTCACTTTGGTTTTATTATATTGACTCATATAGTTTCATAGTCACTTTGGTTTTATTATATTGACTCATATAGTTCCATAGTCACTTTTAATTGGTTTTATTATATTAACTCATATAGTTTCATAGTCACTTTGGTTTTATTATATTGACTCATATAGTTCAATAGTCACTTTAAATTGGTTTTATTACATTAACTCATATAGTTTCATAGTCACTTTGGTTTTATTATATTGACTCATATAGTTCCATAGTCACTTTGGTTGTATTATATTGACTCATATAGTTCCATAGTCACTTTGGTTTTATTATATTGACTCATATAGTTCCATAGTCACTTTGGTTTTGTTATATTGACTCATATAGTTCCAAAGTCACTTTAAATTGGTTTTATTATATTGACTCCTATAGTTCCATAGTCACATTGGTTTGGTGGCACAAATCATCTTAGCTTGGGTGGATTGCCTATTTAAAAAAATAATCGTTTTGTAAAACGCATTGAAATTATACAAAGCTAAATTTTTTTTTTTGACATTGTAACGCATTTTTCAAATTGATATTATTTATGTTTTGAGGCCCTCGAAGTTTATTGTATCAGTTGCAAAAGGTCTTTCGAAGTATTTTGCCGCGTGGTTTGGTTTACGATTTCGACATTTTAAAAACGTTGCAATTTTCATCTTCTAGACTTATTTCTAGCCAACTCTGCCATAAGTGGATGCACGCTGAATACCGCATGGTCTGCAGGAACGCCTCACTTTGGTTGAGACTGTACTTTAGATCAAACATTATCCAGATAAGTTGATGACAAATAAGTCCTGAAGATGACTAATGCTACGTTTTCAAAACGTTGATATCTAATACCACGGGGTACAACACTCAGAGTGACTTAATACAACTAATCTTATTATTTTACTGCTAAGCTGTTAATAATAGTTTATGTTATTGTTGTTTATAGTTAAGGCATTAACGTTGTGGAGGTTTAAAGACATCGTAATTTATTTTTATCAAACACTGTTTATTCCACTTTTTTGTAACGGTATAACCCTACCAGTTTCAAGGCTTTCACCTCATCTTCAGGGGAACACAAACAAGACTAAATTCTGTTCGAACTGGTACCGATATACACGCTTCAACGGTTGGGGACTGAGGGGTAAGGGAGGCAAGGGACGATTTCGGCCAAGAGCGGAGAGATTTTTGGAATATAACTAAAACCGGTAGGGTTATACCGTTACAAAAAAGTGGAATAAACAGTGTTTGATAAAAATAAATTACAGTGTATGTTATTGTTTACCAATTTAAATTTTATATTACAAAAAATCAATACGTGTTTAACTTTATTTAATCCTACAAGAGAAATATGCATGACGAGAAACCAAATAAATAAAAACGAAAACTGTTTAACTTTATGATAAAAATTAATATATTTGACAAAAAGTTAAATAAACCAATAACTATCGATCGATCTTCGTAAACATACATTTTTTTTTCTCTGTGAAAATCCGTTTATGAAAATACTTCGAATTATCGATTTAACGTAAGAAATAACTTGAAATTCAATATAACCATGTACAAAATAAATATTTCCTATTAAATTAAGGAACCTTAATATTTTATGGGAACAATGTCCTGCTTGGCTTCAAAGAAAACTGATAACCCTGAATGAAAATTTCGTTTGAAAATTAGATACTTTGCTGAAATAATTTCACTTTACAACCAAAAATAGTTATTTTAGAATAGAAATACCAAGACACCCCTTTGTTATTAAAGTAAAAAAGAAAAAAAAAACATTATCACAAAATTTGTTCGTAGATTCGTCAATTTGTTTAAAGGAAAATTTTATTCATAGAGTGAATTATAATTTGCGAATTTATAAAAATATATTACTAATTCAAGTGAATAAAGAACAAATATAAAATGTTTTATAGATAAAATATAACTTAAATAATATAAGGAAGAAAACTAGGGAACTAGTTTTATTTTGCTACAAAATTTACTCCTAGAGCGTTACAAATAATAATTTTGGTCAGTTTAGAAATACTAGTGCAACAACAATAACGGGAATGGAACGGCGCGATCCAGCGCGTTATCGCGGGTCCATGCACCTCAATACGTCCAGAATTCCAATGTAAATATGCTGAGGAGAACAACACGAACGCAAAAACTTAATTTGTAGAATTTTGGACCAATTTAGATTGTTTTTTTTATAATTTTGATAATAATACAAGATATTTTTCATGTATTTATGATGTTTCAGTTGCCATATTCATTCAATTCGATCGAACAAGGTGTAGTTTGTACGCAGCGCGAATTCAAATTATTTGATCAATTCATTTATGAATAGAAGTTGCCCTGCGGTCAATAAAAAATTCTACGAATTGAAAATATTCGGAATTTCAATTGCTTCATTGAAAAAAGGGTTTAATGAGTATTTTGCTACGCTCTAATTTACCTGATGGTGAATAACACACCCCACGCATTTAAAAAAAAAATGTTTTTTTTTTGTATAATTTTTTTGTATATGTTACGTTCTTAAAATCAATTATTATATTATTCTAGATGAAATAAGTAGTGTACGCTGCTCTTCCAAAGCATTTTTATAAGTATTATATGTAGACTAAAGGTTACACCCCTGACCTCTTTGTGGCCCAACTCGGTATTGGCATTGCGCGCACCTTTGTTAATGGTTATAGTATTTTCAAGTATCTGTGTACATTCTTTAGTTAAAATATGTACATAAAAGTACACTTTTTTAAGGTTATTTTAGTACTTTAAATACTGAATACGATGGTGCTCGTAAATCAATTTTGAATAAAACATAATGGTTATTTACTTTGCGATTTTAAATTCCCGTTTTTTAAATAATTTAAATGAGGGCTAAGGTACGACAAAACTATTGAAGATAATTATTAATTTAAAAACTTATTGATACTATGGAGCTAAAATATTAGTACAGTGATGTATGTTATTGAAAACACAAACATAAAGGGTACAGTAAACTAAAATAATGAAATAAAGAGATTGGTAAAAAATCCTTATATTATCAGTAATTACGATATTTTCTCTAAAACCAATATTTTCAACTATTCTAAGGAGGCACATATCGCCCATACGGAGTGGGGCCGCAGAGCGGCCAAGGTTGCAGACCCTAGTTGTTTTATTTTTTTTTCATTTCAAATTAATCTAGATTAAGTTATGTATAATCTGCGCATTGTGCTCCAAAAACTTTGTTTTAATTATTAAAAAAAAAATAAAGACAAACTATTTTCCTTATATTTTGTACTAATTAACTCAAATACTATTTGATTTAAAAAAAAACCTGGTTCATATCGGTCAATATTTTATAAATTTAAAAATACATTTGATTCTGCCCTACAACAATATATCTCGAAACATTAATAGAACTTTTACGAAATTTATCCTTCCTTTTCTTTAAACGAGAACTAGACCCTTACAAAAGATTTCGTAATATTTACAATCATCCAGATGGACACGACATATATCGAAAATTGTGGATATTAAAATGGAGATAGTAATATCCGGGCAGAATTCACGTTTTCCATTTCCTGAAAAGGACGGAAGCTAATCAAAAAAACTTTATTCAAACCTATTTCCAATGGATGATATTTTTTTCTCCATTGAATTCGTTTTCGCATTAGCTGATCAATGGAGGTTATTACGAAATATAAAGAATACATAGATCTATATAGTTACGTTTTACCAAAGGTTTTTTACTGTATTGGAGTATCCGTTTCCGCTCACTGACGTGACAGTTTAAACAAAAAAAAAATACTGCGTCATTTGGTTTTCGCGCTATTTAAAAAAAAAATACCTTTTTATTTTGAATACTACTAGCTTTTGTCGAAACGAAGTTTTTATAGGAAAACAATGTCGACCTCTTTTTTTATTGTTCAATATTTATTTGCTTTTTATATCTTGAATATTTATTTCCGTTTTGTTGAAATAATTTGTCATAGTTGTTTTTTTTTTTCAAATCAGTGTTCAAACATTGAAATTGAAACAATGAAAATCGCATTTTGTACTTCACTACATATTTTATTTAGTTGGATACATGAATGTTAGCATTGTATTGTATTACTCTAGTTTAATAAAGTACATCTTTCATTTTATGCAGGTAATCTATTCTAACCAACAAGAAATATGTTAAATAAACCTTAAGTGAAAACAATACACAAAAAATTACCTTTAAAACCTGCAACCCTTGAATAAAAAAAATAGGCATCTTATTAGTTTGGCAACGGAGGTCGTCATACTCGAACGAGAACTAAAACTACGCTAAAGTACGCAAAATATATTACAAGTTGCGTTTTCGTAAATTTACATTAATAAATTTTTATTCAGCCACCAAAATTCTTTTTAATAGCGCCATTAATTGACCAAAGATTATTCCGAAAACACATGCGTGTTAACATAAAATTCATATAGAGTTTAAAAAGTTTCTTCAATGCCTCCATTACACCACCTACCTTAACATCAAAAAGTATATTGCTATACGGCTAGCTACTCTAAAAAATCGATTAACTGAGCCCGGCCTGTTCGTCTGATCAACTTCAACAAGACGGTTATTACTCTGAGTTCCAGGCGACATCAGCATAGTCTTCTTCAATACGTAATCAATGTTAAGCGTAGTGGTCCTCTGCTATGTCTGGAACTTGTTGCATTTCCTGTCTCCATCCTTATCGGACCTGGGCTATATTGAAGGCAGCTTTTAAAGGGAATCCTATGAATTCCTCTGTTTGACTAATCCATATTCTGGGCCAAGTTCCTTTTGCTCGTTTTCCTTCACCTGTCCTCGTAATCACCAGCTTCTCTGATTTTACGTTATTCTTTCTGGCGAAATGCCGTAAGTATGTTAGGAATATTTTCTTGTATTAAGGATTTTTTTGGTAATCTGTAATTCTTCGTAGATATAAACTTTGGTACGCATTACTGTCCATAGTAAACAGAACGACCACCTCCAGCACCACATATCTAAGATATCTTTCATGTTTCTTTTTTCCCTCTTCATGTTTCTTTTGACTCCGTAGTATTGGACAACACTAGAAATTTCCTTAGACAAGGTGAACCGAAATCCGTTTAGTTTAATCTCAGTTTGATCCTTATATCACGTCGATTAATGGACTTCGTACCACGTGAATTTATTTCGTTTTTAAAGACTGCCTTTATAAATTTAAATATCAATGCACTTAAAGTTATATTTTATTACGAAACAGAAATATATGAGACATTTTTTATAATTATCATCTTTATGACAATTTAATTAAAAGCTTTAAATATAATATACCCCCAATATAGGAGTATAGGGATGAAAGTGATTTCGATTTTCAAAAATAAATATGATTTTTTTAGGGCGTGCTTGAGAAGAGTCTGCTGTCTCTCTAAAAAGCTCTTTATAAATTGTATACTTATTATTATTTTTAATTCATCTTAATCTTTCCATTATGTTAAGGAAGCAAAATCGCTTTCATCTTGAACGCATATTTAGAAGCTAAATCACTTACATCTTGGCTGGTCAGCAGCCCGGCAGTTCACAATTGTCCACGTAAAGTTTGTGTATCGTTTTCTTTTTCACACAAATGTCAAGAATGACATCCGGCTTGGAAGCCTTTCTTTGGACATACAGCGTTCCACCTTTGGACAGTCCACTTTTATATTAATTAGTGAAATATTCACGCAAGTAAAACAAATTATACATTTTTGAAATACCGAATGGAGCAAGATTAGCTTAAAGTTTTTTGGGTTTATTAATGTTTAAAGTGTAAAATAAAAAAGGTACATCTTGATTGATGAATTATTATAAATAAACACAAGAAATAATAAGGTTCAATATAATAGGAAATAAATGAATTACAATTCAAAATAAATTGGCATCGTCCCTTTTTACACCGGTTCGTTCAGTATAATTTCAATCTGTTTCGAAGTATTCCTCTCTCGCTCTCTTGTATTCAAAATTCAATTCTCGTATTCTTTCTTTAGCGACAACCGTACGGGTTTTGACCTTTTTATATTATGATGACTTCAGTTGAATTTTCGTGAGAGGGTTGATATGTGTATTTGCATACTTATGATATGTATTGTTTTTTTTTTTAACGTAATTGTTATATTTTTATAAGGTACGAGTATATCATACCCTTTAAAACGCAAATAAATAATGTATGGACATTGTTTGATGGGCATTCAATTCAATAAAAAGTGAACCTCTTGAAATAATAAATAGAAGGCTGTATTAAAAATTGGGCCGACCGCTTATATGCGTTTCGGAAATCAATTGTTAATTAAGCATAAATATTAACTTTCAAAATCGTTTCGAATGATATTAATTTTAGTAAAAAAGCATTTAAAGCTTCGTAAAACGTAACCTTTGTAATGGAACAGGTGTTTGCAGCGCGCTCTCGACAAAGAACCTCTTTTGTCTTTCATCTCCAGTACTACCCCAAGGAACCAAACGGCGAGTCGCCAAAAGACGTTTCATTGTCCGAGAGGGTTCAGTTAATTTGTAACTATAATTTATCATTTAAATTAAATGCCACCACTGGCTGTTTTTGTTTCCTTTATAAAAAAGAAATTAAACTTTTACACCATTCGTTCCGTATTCTATGAACAAAATGGTTATGAGAAAATGTGTTTTGTATTTTATTCTTCAAGATAAAGGGAGGAAACCTCATTTCTTAGAATAAGATATGTTCTTATGTATCTTGCCTGCATATTTTATTCAGCATAGTTTTCTTCTTCAATTGTTATTTTTGTTTTTTGCGATTTAAAAACAAGAATGTTTCTTTTACTTTGTTTGCCGATTTAAAGTAATGTTATATTTGCTTGCAATGGTTGCTTGGACAGTAGTCATCAAGGGTTATCATGGAAGTCAAGATGATTAGTATTGAGCTCCACGACAGATGGAATGATTTCTTAGCACATGGTATAAATTGTATGCTACTCATACCGATTTGCTGATCAGAGATTCTTCAAAATATTTCATAACATTCCAGACAGTCAAAACCTGGATGACAAAAACTAGGGTTGACAGGAGATAGTTGAAAAATAGACGTGCAAAAGCAATACCACGTTGCAGCAAAGTAAGACGATGTTTTAGCTATAATAATTCATTTTTTTACTCAATTAAAAAAAAGGAGCAGGTAGTCTTTATTATCTGGATTGAAGGTTGTATCCAAATAAAAGTGATTAATTGAAAACTTGTTTTCATCCAATTCTCATTCAGTATAGTTCATTTACTGAATTCCAATAGCTCCAACATTGAAAAAAAAACAGTAAAAAACAGGAACTAACTATTCGTAGATTCGATTTACATAAAGTTGTTAGCCACTGTGGATTGATAGCAGATCATTCATCTCTCTCCCGGGTGTTCAAGGTTCAAATTTTAATGGCGTTGAAGAAAAAATACTTACACGCTGATGAAATCTAGGTGATAAAAATAAAACAAATTACGCCGAATATAATTTTTACGTCAACAGCACATTTTACACTGGCGGGCTGGATAAAAGAAATTTCCTCATAGCAATTAGTCCACTATATCATACCGCATATAGCAAGAGCGAAACAATTAAGTTTACTAAAAACTATTGTTTATTATTATTAACATTACTTGTTCTTCTGTGATGTTCAGTGACATAATAACAATGAATTAAATTTTTCATTTATTGAAGACATACTCGTACATAGTAAAACATTTCTAAAGATAAACTTAAATATTGTAACACCAATTATTAATGTATTATTAATATCACACATTTACCTTATTAAATAAAATATTAAGGAAGATAGTAAATATGAGATCAAAATTATACAAATTCAGTTTTTTTTAAATACTCAAACAAAAGTTGTAGGTACTTGAAAAAGAAACAATTATGAATTCTTTCATATGCTCTCAAGTGAAACTGGGGAGTGAATTATGAAATATATCGCTCCTGTCGTCATACATCTGATTAAAATATCTATAAACAAAATTTTCAAAGGCATTCGTCCTACATCTTGGAACGAAGAAAATGTCTGTGCTTCTAGAGTTAATTCTAGGAACCTGGAGGTTTGTTTTTTTTCCAAGAGAGCAGATCAGTCAACTCCATGGTTTAACTGTAAATACAAGATTACATGGTCAAGATATAATCCTTTTCTCAAAATGGTGTATCACTGTGGAGATCACTTCTTCGTCACTTTTATTTTTAACTCAAATTGGATTTCAATTTTGAAAATATAAAATTATCACTAGCGACCAAGCCGTGTCCTTAAAGTAGATGATTCAATTCTTGTTAACCAATATTTAATAGCAACCTTTATATCAACAGAAGTGTTCATTGGTATATTGTCGAGCTATAATCTCACGCCACGTGACAGCTTTCCTCGGCAATTGTTTTGATAGCATCATTTAATTTCTGCATTAATAACGCATAATATCTGCCAGTAAGGATAGTCCTTCTTTATGTGAAGTTAATTGGTATAATTCTTTGACAATTTAAGAAAAAATGTTACCATTATATTTTTTTTTGGGTTTGTGTCACCTTTTTTTTGTCCATGGTGACCGCCGACGGAGTGTGAGGACTATATTTGATAAATTGGATAGTTCACGTGCTCGATATTAAATTCCCGACATATCATGTTTTATGAAACACGTGGTCTCGGTTAGTGACCGACGACAAAATGTTTTTAGAATATTTTTTGAATACTATCGGTAACATTAGGTCAATAAAAAAAACTCCTTGGTGGTCACCGCTTCGGGGTCCAAAAACCATGTCCCGAATTGTAAAGAATTACATTGTCATTGTTTGTTTAAATAAAAAGGGTTTCTATAATAAAATCTACTTCGTAGTTGTTTTCGATTGTAAAAATAGAAAATTATAATACAAGCAGTAACGGCTAGGGTAATATGACCGCCCAAAGCTACGGTCCTTCTGTGAAGTCGCTAATGGACCAAGGTCCTTGTGTTGAAAACATAAAAGCAATGTATCATAAAAATCCATACGGCCCAGGATGGAGTAATAAATACCGTCTAGACTCCAAACCCTACGTGCTGAATTGTAAAGAATACCGATGTCATTGTCTTTTGAATAGAGTGTTTTGGTTCCTCGGCTGTAACTAGGCGACATTAGTATTTTTAAGTGAGAAGGAAGTATATCCCTTCTCTTTCTCGCGATCTCGCTATAAAAGAGGAGAAATTCGCAGGCAGCCCTCCTTTTTGCCTGAAACTCGACGCTGTTAGGACGCTGCTCCAAAAACGCTAGTCGCACGGAAGACTGCCAGACTCATTTTTCTCTGCTATCACAGACGCTTCAGGACGTACATCTACAATTGGGTGAATATTATTGCTTTTATTTTAGATTTCGTCCGCACGTTAAACCCTCGCTCAACTTAAATTCTAATTGTTATTTGTTATCCCCCTTGCTAGAATCGACAACACAATCTTCGTCTCGTTTAAACTTTTTTTTATTATTTTTTTATTTTTTTATCCATAATATAATAAACTGTTTTGTTTTAAAATTATATCTTGTTTAATTGTGTCACATTGTCCCGCTGAGAGTTGAGAAAGAGTTACTCAGAGTTAAAGGAATCCAACGAACCCCTGAGATCTAAAGAGTACTTGCCTCTTTAAGATTCGGCTGAGCTGAGCAGGCGGGTCCCACCTTGGTAAGATTGATTGTTGGTGAAATTGATTTATGTAATCAATTGTGTACATCTTATTATTGTTTCTGATAAATAGGAAAAAGGTGTGACAGGAGCCACTCCATCGATACCGTTTTTGAAAAGATCACGGTAAATAACCAAATATTCATCCTTCAAGACTTAATTATTCGTTTCTTTTTGGTATTCTGAATAAACACTTTAAAGGTAACAATTTATTATGCGAACAATGAAATTTACTTGAAAATAAAATAAAATATATTTGATTATATTTTTATCTGTTTTATTTGTTAAATATTCCAACTTGAGCAATTTAAGAATCTTCGTGTTTTTCAGAAATAAGGTATGTCAATACTGTTAAATAAGTTAGGTTGAGTTTAATCAATTTCTGTTTCCTGTAAAATGAAAAACTTTTATACTTAGAATTTTGAAAAGTTTATCTAATTCCACAACAGTGAGTTTAAAACCCAGTTTTTTTAGCTTATCAAATTACCATGTCAAAAATAAAAAAAATCTATTAGAGTAAGCTTACTACAGAGTGTGCAATGCAATATAAACTATTTAAAAATACACTACATAAAAAAAAACACAGCTAATACCATTTTATAATCCCTAACCTAACATAAAAAGAAATTAAAAAAATATATAGTAAAATAATTAAAATATTCTGTTCAGACTATTCAGACAATATGGTAAACATAATTAGTCAATACTGTTGACTTGATATATCTCGAATGAATGCGTTGTCAGTTTGCACCAATTTATTTCTATATGTGTTGCTTGAGAGGCGCATTAATAATACCTAACCTAACAAAAAAAAAAAATTTTAAAAATATATAGTAAAATAATGAAAATATTCTGTTCAGACTATTCAGACAATA
The DNA here is from genome assembly GCA_949825065.1 of Odontocerum albicorne. Lineage (NCBI taxonomy): Eukaryota > Metazoa > Arthropoda > Insecta > Trichoptera > Odontoceridae > Odontocerum > Odontocerum albicorne. Next base: position 6,490,157 of record OX463846.1, on the reverse strand, counting down.
GGGTAAACATAATTAGTCAATACCGTTGACTAACAATATCTCGAATGCATGCGTTGTCAGTTTGGATTATACACCAATTTATTTCTATATGTGTTGCTTGAGAGGCGCATTAAAATGTGACGAACGGCTTTGAGCAAACATTTTTGAAGCACTGTCGATTTATCTTATTTCGCTGTGCTTTTAGTTCTTTATACGAGTATTATACCGTTTTTTATAAATCTTCCGTATGTTTAGCATTACAAGCACTAAAAAGGCTCAGAAACACCAAGGTTATGCCAGAATATTTCGATTTAATATTCCACTTTGAGTTCTTTATTCAGCTCATCGTTGAGATGGCTGGTATTAATTCTTAACTTCGAAGTTATATTTAATGTGATAAAGTGACACCATGAATTTATCAACAAGATATACTCGTATTTTATTTGAAATGCTCTTGAAAAGATTAAAGATCAGAGAGTCGGTTATCAAAATACACGAAGGATCTGGGAAATCGCCCTTAAGGCTTCTCGCGTTTCACAGGATAATTGTAATGAAAATAATAATAATTTTTCCTTCTGTATTTTCAACCTGAAGTTGATTACGATTATGACCTGCCCTGGAGCACTTTGCGAGAAAGTTAATTACGTTAAATAAATTTCCAAATTCACAGTTAAGACATTTTTAAATATTATTTTTGTTCGTTTCGAAAGAGAATAGTTAATTGCGAAATGCCAACTCATAAAAATCCAATTTTTTTTCCTCACAGCACTATTTTATTTTATGATTTTTTTAATATGATGCATCAAATTGTTCTTATAGCTAAAATAAATTTATCTTTTTCGTTTCTTGACTTTCGTTTCTTAAGTCAGAAAAAAAAACAATAAGAACATTATTAAAAATTGCGGTTTTAATTTTTTAGTTGTCTTTTATGAAACTTTATTGAGACGAACGAAATCAAAATTTAATGCGTGTTGAGGGAATCGTTTTCGAAAATCTCAATCGAAAATTTACATTAATTATTACATCCTTTTGTACAGAAAATTTTTATTCAAGGAAAACAAGGATTGCTTAAAGTTTTTCTTCGTCAGAAATGCCTTTTTGAAAACCTCTTAATTAGCCAAAGCTCATTTTTTTCACTCTTCGCATTTGCTTACTTTGAACGCTTCAAAATAAACCGTATCATAATATAAAATTGCCCGAATGTATGATATATTTTCGTAGTATTATAAATGCCACTACGTTAACTAACTATAGCACACAACATAAAGCCATACTTTTGAGATGTAAGTTTTATCGTATTAAATATGCTATCACTTTTATTTAAAAATGTTAGTGTTCGGTCAAATGTCTTGTGGAAAGATTAATGATATAGCGATTGTCTAAAAAAGCTCAGAGGTAATGTCAGATTCATGAAAAAAAAGGTTGTGCGTTAGGCTCCAACTTGGAGAAATCAATTTATGTGATAATAAATTAAAAAAAAAATGATGCATGAATTCACGATTTTATCTTTGAAAATATACACACTAAAACGCTATTATAATGTTATTTTTTGCGGTAAACAGAAAAGAGATATCTTCACGCTGATCTTACTAAAACATAAAGCTTTCAACTCTTCGACATCCATAAATCTCGTGAAACATGATCTTCTGTTTCTCAAATTTATAATACTTCACTAAGTTGAAAATTATACACCTTTATTCACCTATTCTTTACTTAATCTATTTATTCCTTGTTTTGCATTCGTTTCAGAAAAGTATACATGTTTCAGAAGTCATGCTTTACTCATTTTCTCAATTTCGCCAAAATAATATAAAGCCATGTGTTCAATTTATAACCATATTTACTTATAATCATATTTACTTATAAAATTCAACTTATAATCATATTTACTTATAAAACTTGTCTGTAAAACACTGTTATTTTTTACGTGATTATTTATAAATGTATCATAAATTTTAAAATCAGATATTCTTCGCAAGCCACGCTTTTGAGCTACTTTCATGTTGCTCCTGTAACTTTTTTTTCAATGCCTCTACGTTGCTTATATAAATCAAGATAGGCACTAGTTCATCACTATGGATAATAATTTTTGAAGAATGATTCATCGGCAAAAAAAAGTACAAAGTAAAAAAACTCTCTCAAAAGGTAAGATATTAACAGATATAAAATTAAGTGTGCCTAATAGTTCCTGAAACTTAAAAATAAGTGTGTTGTTTTAAGTGCGTTCCTGTGTTAGATGACTTGAAATATTTTTTAGAGTAGCTTTCCATGTTTGTGAAAATCTTGAATCCCTCATAAAAATTACATCGCCTCTCTCTCTCTGCAATCGGAAAAATACGGCAATGGCTTTTATAAAAACTAAAAACCTAGATATTTAAAAAAAAATGGATGAATAATATAAACTGAAAAATGTGAAAATTAGATAATTGTGAACTATTTCATTTGAAAGAAGTGACTTGTTCACCATTGAATCATGATAATAACACGAAGAATAACATAAAGAAAGCGGAAGTCACATTTTTTTCTTCTGGTTCTAATCAGCTATTTGCCGTATCTACTGTGTGATGGGGTGAGCTGTATAGGCAAGTCCATGGCTTTACGTTGCCTTTGGTGCTTGAAGCAAAAGTTAAGGAAGGAAATGTGATAAACACAGTGCCTGAAAGGTGTCAAAAGACCTCTTTGAGAAAGAAACACATTAGTCTTTTTGTTGTACTATCGAGAGTTTAACTTTGAATTGAATACAAGAATGTTGCCAACTCATCAACGAAGATTGTTGGAAGAAAAATAATCGGAAAAAAAACTTGAGGAGAAAAACAATAATAGATTTTGCGGAAAAGAAGAAATAATAAAATAAGAGATATATGATATAATGAGAGAAAAAAATGTTTTGAGACTTTCGCCCTTCTTCGTATCAGTTATATAAGGTATTTCGGAATATTATACCGCGTGGTTTGGATAATATGTCAACGTTTCGAAAACGTTACAGTTTTCATCTTTAGGGCTTGTTTTTAATACAAAGTTGATTTCAAACATGACATGAAGACCAGAGCTGTAGCGTTTTCGAAACATAGACATCATAAGTTTGTTAATCCTACAAATAATCCCGCAGCGGAACTTTTCAGTGAGTTTTGGGTTCTTAACATAGCCAACTCACGCTTCAAATCCATTATCTGGCACTAACATCAAGAAAAAGAGAAAATGCAAACTCAGCAGTCACAGAACATCATGGCAACTGGTCAAATGTTCCCCATCCCTAGAGCTAGAACATATTTTGCCCAAGTGCAACGTGCCTATTTGGCTCCCATGAAACACAATAGAGTGCCGAATTCAACAAAGTCAAAAAGGGCCAAAAATTCAGGCAGTGGAGAGGAGCGTGGTTGTTAGTTTAGGCTTGCTGGAAAAATTACTTGTAGCAAAGGTTATTTAAACTCTTGAGTGTGATATGTTTTGGTAATAATGTGCAGGACATTGTGTGATGTATTTTTGGTATCTCTGGAATGATGAAGGATGCGGGGTTCGACTCACGTGATACATACATGTATTGAGTCTCATTGTTAACTTTTCCCTTCCTGTGTTAAAAAAATCCGCGCGTTCCGGTGCTGTGTATTTAATACACATCAATACACATGTAAAAATGAGCGATTTAAAATCGGAAATATAAGAATATTCATAACCAATCGCTTAAATAAATTCAATTTGAAGTCAAAAGTGATAATAATTGAAATCTTATTGCTGAAAACATGAAAAAAATATCGCTGACGTTCACAAAACGGGTGAAGAGACCACCTCAAATGGATGTCCTAGAGCAACTGAAGCGAGCGAACTGAGATTATATTTCTTGCGTTCCCATATGCCGAAGTAGAGTGAGAGTGAGACGTGAATAGCATCGCTTCCTCACCCATAGAAGTTTTTTAGAATAAATATACTTACGTCACACACTGGCAGACGTTTGATTTTCACAAAATATCTCTGATGTGGCCGATAAGTGCTAATTTATATTCATATTATTTTTTCATTCAATGCGTTAATGTATTACGGAGGAATGCCTAAAATCTAAGCCCAGTTTTTATTATATTTATAGAGATATTAAAGTTTTTAGAAGCAATGTGTGCTAGTTACACATCCCAGGGAAGGAATGGTTAAATTAAATGAAGGAATGTAGTGGCTGCGGCCATAAGATTAGGTACTTTTTACATACGCATTCGTTTATTATCTTAGTTAAGAAAATCGCAGAAAACTTACCACGGGAAGACGATCTTATAAAAAATTCTAAATATGTAATGTAACACATTCGGATTCAAAAGTAGCGTAGTATGTTATATGTGTAAAGTGATCATATACATAAATAAATTTTGACTTAACCTCGAACTAGAAATTCTGCGTAAGCTCCAAAATAAATGCAACCTACGAGCATCCCAATAATCAATTATACTTAATTTTGCAGCCAGTGACTTAGATGGTAAAATTCTTGACTTTCTCCCAGGAATTACGGATTCGATTACCAATGGTATCCGAATTAAAATAAAAAAGCTTCCCAGTCTAACTAAAAAAAGTGAATTTGACAACAACATTCGTAGGCTAGACGTGTGCGAATATTGTTACCTGTTCACAATAGGTAAAATTGTCTTAACGTGCGATATCAAACAGCGAGTTATAAGTACCCGGCGGTAAGTAATATACATCGGGCTTAAGAAAGAAACTGTCGTTTTGTATAGCGTCGTCTCTGTCGCACGGTGCGCTAATAGTTCGTGCGACAGAGACGACGCTCTACAAAGCGATAGTTTGTTTCTTAAGCCCGATGTGTATTACTTTCCGCCGGGTACAATACATACCTAATTCAATTGTTCTAAACTACTTCAGTAGACCAGAGAAAATGTTGTCTCCCTATTTTGCCCTTTAATATATCCGCATCGCCAAATCATATGTAAACGGGTACCAAATAAATGGAAAGAGTTATTTCGTACATACCAAACATTATCTAAAGATGCATATTTATAAATCCCAGTTAAATATAAGCTTCATTTTATTATCCTTCATCTTTTGTGAAGATTAGATACTGAGGATTGCTTATAAAAAAAAAAGCTTAATGGATTATAAAATAATAAAACGTGATACAAATAGCTACCTCCTACACTTTCTTTAAACTATGCCAAAAACTCTATTTTAGTTTGAGTTAAAGTATTGTATAACAGAAATGCCTTGAAGGCAGTTGTAAAATCGGCAATAAACGCCAAATAACAAACTAACTAACGGTATACTGTAAAAACAAATCGATTAAATGTAAAATAAACAGCACATGGCTGGATCAATGATTTATGAACGGAACGTGATTATTTTTGAATAGTTTAAAGTCAAAATAAATAAACAGATTGTTCAAGACACGGGCCAGCTGACAGTGATAGTTAAATCAAAGTAATGAGATTTGTTAATGTAAATTGTCTGAACATACCAATTCATCATGAAATGAAAAATAATAAACTTCGTTTAAGTAAAAGAGAATTGAACCGTATGTAACCTTCGTGGCTTAATTGATAAGATGTTTTGATGATACCCGAAAATGGATTAGTGTTCATGTACAAATGCTGTTACATCTTCATAAAAGATACACAAAAAAATAGTTCATATAACCTAACGATTCAATTTCCGTGTAGCAATGACTTATTAACAACTAAAAATATATTTATGATGTCTTCAGTGTTTGAAAAACTTGATATACTCGTATATAAATTTCAATATTATTGTAATGTATCCCTACCAATGTTATCTTATCATATACTCTGTTATCCACATCCAATAAATATTAAGTAATCATGCAAACCAATGTTAAACTTATCAATGTTAACCATATCATGTTCTCTACATCCAATAAATATTAGTGTTATGACATGTCAAACTTAACTCAATGTATTATGTTTAAATTTATCATCTGTCTGAATTATCACGAGCTGCTTACTATCCAAATTCAATAAAAATTTCATATCACTAAATGGAAGTAAACAGCGAACGATACATTCCAAATAAATCGCCTGATATCGATTTGACCTTAAGGGCAACGATAACATACCCGACAAATTCCCTCTTAATCTATCTAAGAGTCGTGCGTATAGTTATCTTTGCTTTAAATAGGACGTCATATCAGAGGCAGCAATCATTATTCTTAAAGCCACTACGATGTTAACATCATCGTTATTATTACTTCTATAATACTGTTAATGTTATACTTCAATGTAATTCAACGATTATACAAATAAAATTACACAGTTGAAATTCTAAAAGTGTTTTCGTTGCAAAAAGGCCATAACATTATCATCCACTCTTTGTATAGGTTTGTATGTATTCAACGTTGTTGTGGGAAATCGATTCATTTAACATCACTAAATAATACATTTTTATTATTATTAATAAAAAGACATTAAAGTTTGTAGTGTAATATTCGTATTTTACGTTTTAATTTATTGCAAAAACTTTGTACTGTATTATTTAATTTCGGTTTGAGGGATACTGATATAAACTTGAAGATTTGATGTTAGATTTCGACCGATTGATAACCTTTCCAAAAAAGACATTTATCGCTTTATTACGAGTTTATTGTTTGACATGAAGTTGTGTACTAAACAATAGTTATTGTGACACTTTCACGAAGTTGTGGATATTGTACTCTCCCACAAAATTACGGATATTGTACTCTCCCACGAAGTAACGAATAGTGGATTCGACTTCAAAGTCGCGGAAATGGCACTCTTCTACGAAGTTACGGATATTAGACTCGCCTACAAAATTACGGATATTGTACTCTTCCACGAAGATGTGGATATCCTTTTTCTGAACGAGAATTTTCTTTTCTCAGAGTCCGATACAACTTATTTTTTAATAGTGACTTCCTCTTCCAAACAATTAGACGCAAAAAGGAAGGTAGGGTTGATTTCTATTTCATAATAATAATTACATTAAAGTCATAATTTTACTTCCATCAAACGATTCTGATATCGAGTATTTCTGGGTATATTTAAACGTGAATAATCGGCACAATACACATATAGCAGTCCAAACTGTAACACCCATATATAACAAGTTTCCTAATTGTTACTATAATGTGATTATTTCTTCTTGCTAGGTGACTTAAACACCAACTCCCAAATTCAGCAACTATTATCTCCAAAAACTTGAAGGATGTGATGGATTTTTTCGGTCTCTCAGAACTGATTGACGAAGCAACTCGTCAAATAAAGAAAACCTTCATGGTCAGTAGCTAAGACTCCGGTTTGGAACGCGGGGGTTGCGGGTTCGATTCTTATTGGTATCAGATTTTTTCTTGCGAAAACCGTTCTATTTCTATAGTACCTAATCTAAAGGCCGCAGACAACACCTCCCTATTCTTACACTAAACTGTTATATTTTTATTTATCAATAATAGTGCAATGTTATTTAAATCAATCCAACAATTTATCCCTTTGAAATCATGGTTTAATATAATAAGAATGAACAAGATGGAAGTTTCTGTCATGTGTCGTTTGCGGACGGGCCACTGCGTGGTGGCTAGTCACCTTTACAGAATGGGTATTGAGGAGAATCCCGGTAGTGAGTGTGGGCTGGATGATGAAATTATAGACTATGTATTTTTCAGTTGTCCTTTGCGAGACAGATTTGATTTACTAAAGGACGTATCTTTGCCGCGTCTAATGAATGTTGCGTTTCTTCTTTCTTCCTGGAACTTTTCCACTTATAGATCGATTGTTTATTTTTTAAGCTTATTCACCTGAAACTTGAAATGGTCTAGAATTGGTATTTTTTTTCAAAAAAAAAATCGTTTCATTATTATCAACTCATATAGTTCCATAATGACTTGCATTTGGTGGTACAAATCAACCTAATTTAGATGGATTGCCTATACAAAAATTATTGTTTTTTTTTTATTATTTTTATTATTATTCTGGTTTTCATTTGTAGACTTACTTTATATAGTTTTGGCTGGTTGAGATTACTACATGACAAAAAACGCACCAAGATGTACTGCATACTACGAATTGTAATACCATTTATATCACTGATGAAACAATTTTAATGAAACTTAATCGATTCAGTCAAATGTATTTTTTCCATTGCCGTAATACAAGATTTATATTTATTTACTATCGTCTTCTTATTTATTTGATCTGAGAAATATTTAGGATTTAAAGTGGCGCCTTCAGCCATTCCAGTCCCCACTCCCAGCTGCAGCCAGTGGACTGTTAAATGATACATTTCCTGTGCACACACCACTCAGGTCACCTTCCAACGCCGGATATTTGATGGTAATCAGTGGCGGAATCAGAAAATTGAATGAAATCGACATAAGCAAGTAGTTTATTTGCTATTTCACACGTCTGAGGTAAAACACATTCGTTTTGTTTATCCGAATAAATTGTTTTTTTTTTAATATTGTGTTTTAAAATATACCAAGACACAGGGCTAGTATTTTTTGTCGTGAAGCACATGTTTTGTACAAATTCTTAAACAACGATTTCTCTGACTTTTACCATTTCATTCTTTCAAAATATCATTCACTTGATCCAAAATATATCAAGATATAGGAGCACACTTTTCTATCGTGAAATATATATTTTGCACACATTCTCAAACAACGATTTTTCCGACTTTTAACGTTTCATTCTTTCAAAATATCAATTTCTTGATCCAAAATATATCAAAACCTAGGACCAGAATTTTCTATCGTTACACACATATTCTCAAACAACAGGATATCTGACTTTTTACATTTCATTCTTTCAAAATGACATTCACTTGATCCAAAATATATCAAGATATAAGATCAGAATTTTCTATCGTGACACATATTTTGCACACATTCTCAAATAACGATTTCTCTGACTTTCAACATTTCATTCTTTCAAAATATCAATTTTTTGATCCAAAATATATCAAAACATAGGACCACAATTTTCTATCGTTACACACACATTCTCAAACAACAGTTTATCTGACTTTTTTACATTTCATTCTTTCAAAATGACATTCACTTGATCCAAAATATATCAAGATATAGGACCAGAATTTTCTATCGTGACACATATTTTGCACACATTCTCAAACAACGATTTCTCTGACTTTTTACATTTTATTCTTTTAAAATATCATTCACTTGATCCAAAATATATCAAGACGTAGGACCAGACTTTTCTATCGTGACACACATATCTTACACACATTCTCAAACAACGATTTATCTGACTTTTTACATTTCTTTCCCAATATCATTCACTTGATCCAACTGTACCCTTTCTTGATCTTCTTTTACCATGCCTTTCACTCACATTTGTTATGTAAGTTCTTCATTAATTCGTTTCTACATATCAATTCGTTATACATACCCATCTCACAATGTTTTTCTTCATCTAACTTAATATATCTGATTTAAGTCCACAATCATTTCTTATCATTTCAAACATTGTTAACCGTGTACTACTCGTATTTTCAGTGCATGCATTTGTGCACAATTTATTTGGCTTCTTTAATTATTCTTCCACGTCTACGTTTCACTCCCCTACATTAAATTTTGAACAAAAATATTGTAGTAGACAATAATCTTTTAGATTTTTAATACTAACTGATTTTATTATATATGTTTTAGTACCCAATTGACTATGTTTATTTTTATTTTAATATTCCTCGTAACCTCGTAACAATGGCAAATTTGGAATTTTTTAAAATAAAGAAAATATTTCTATTTGGCTACAAATAAATAAAATATTATAAAATTATTTAGATTATATATGAATAAAAATATAACAAATAATAATGAATTTCGTATTAATATTTTGAGAAATTATTTCGGGGTACAAACATTTTAATAAAATAAAAAGTTAACAATAAGATCTTTGATTGTTTAATCCATCGATTAAGATTAACTAGTTTTATGTATTTACAAATGGATCCTTTAAAACCGTCAAAAGTCGTACACGGAATAGGCTTGTTGAACAAATTTTTCAATAATAAATAGGCCTCCCTTATCCTGATGGATTCATGAAGGAATAAGCTCAGTAACAAAAACCTGAAACAATTCAGAGGGAAACATTAGTGATATTGTTCCTGTTTATATTCTTTTTATCTTTGATTTTTTTTGACACCTTGCCTTATTTGTGTAACTGGATTAAACGTGGTTCAAATTTAAAATAAAATACTCGTACATAAAATATACCTACAAATAATTTTGTAATATTTAAGAAATTTAATATAAAATATTTCTACGTTTCCTAAATTTGTAACGGTAGAGAATACAATTTAACACGTTGATTGCATTTACACACTTTGATGGAAATTAATAATTGGTCGCCCTATTTTAGAAATTTTTATAAAAAAATATCTTCAAGTAAAAAACTTAAATGAATCCTTCAAATAAACATCTACCTCACTGATATACGAGTATAATTATGTACCACTGTACTCCACAATGAATTCCATTAAGGGACAATTATAATGTAATAATGTATCTTCATTGTTAAAGCAAAATACAAAAAAAGGTTCATTAAACTTTGTATTGTATTATCTAAATTATGTTACCGTAGTCCAACATTTTTCCTAACACTAGATTCTTTACTTATCCAAGGATGTGATATATGAAGTCCACTGCAGTAGTCCAACATTTTTCCTAGCATTGGGATCTTTACTTATCCAAGGATGTGATGTGTGTAGTCCAACATTTTTCCTAGCATTGTGATCTTTACTTATCCAAGGATGTGATGTGTGAAGTCCACTGCAGTAGTCCAACATTTTTCCTAGCATTGGGATCTTTACTTATCCAAGTATGTGATGTGTGAAGTCCACTGCAGTAGTCCAACATTTTTTCTAGCATTGGGATCTTTACTTATCCAAGGATGTGATGTGTGAAGTCCACTGCAGTAGTCCAGCATTATTCCTAGCGTTGCGATCTTTACTTATCCAAGGATGTGATGTGTGAAGTCCACTGCAGTAGTCCAACATTTTTCCTAGCATTGGGATCTTTACTTATCCAAGGATGTGATGTGTGAAGCCCTCTGCAGTAGTCCAACTTTTTTCCTAGCATAAGGTTCTTTACTTATCCAGGGATATGCTAACCTTACGGTAAAAAAACAGTTTAAGGCGATGACCCTTATACAATTAAAACTGTCATTGTGTTGTTGGTATGACTCAGTTAACGTCTCACTCACTCAAATATGTGAAAAAAATAAAGAAACTCCACGGCAGAACTTCGCTTTCCAACTGAATTGACTTTAAACTGGTGAGGAGATCTTTGACTACGAAGTCCACAACGACAACGATAAGACACAAGACTTGGGCCAAAAAAAAACAAAGAAAAAGGTCTCAGTTTCATAAATAAAGTTTGTGTGGGTAACTCACATATGTTAGACATGTGTGAGGGTTGTTTCATCTTCTCACGCTGCAGTATTGCTAACAAGTGCGATGGCGAACTGAAAGTTCCGTCACTAATCAAGTGGCTCTGAAGCCTGAAGGTTCAATTAATAAAGTTGACAGTAAGTAGAACTTGTCAAATGGTTTTCCTTTATTTCTCGTGCTGTTCTTTTTTAATCCGGCCTCGAATATTGACATTTTCAATATTTCAGATTTGTTTTTTCAAGAAAGTATTTTGAGCATTCTTAGGATTGGGAGTTAGTTATTTCAACTGTATAATTATTTTTTATTTATACATTTTTATTTCCAAGTACTTTATATGATTATCTTTAAGTTTTGTATGTAAATGGGTTTTTAATCTGTCTATGTTAGTTTTATAAAATAAATATATAAATTAATAAGACTGAATGCGATGTTGTCTCCCGGTCACGCTCTTAAATATGTCTAACACCAGTTTGGATATGTTTAAGGACATCACACAAATTAATTCTAATGCAATCACACTTCAATTTTTGTGATATCCATACAAGCAAAACCAACTTAATTTTATGAACTCACTAACTATGTTAATAAAAGTTTTTATACGAGTTAGAAATACACGTATGAAATTTTGTTTCTACGATATCGCTATAACAAGTTCTTAGTACTTAGAAACTTTTGACATTACACCTAGGATTTGTTTCTAGCTATCAAAAGCTTCTTTAAAAGCACCCTTTTCTATTCACTTTGTTTTTTTTTATTTCCCAGAAACCTCTTATTATCGCCCATGCAATGGTCAAATGAAATAAAGCAGTTAACAAGTAAATAAAGGTAACCGGTCTTTTGACGTGGAGTCCGTAACTCTGTGAATATTATTTTCAAAAGGATAACTAACGTATCGTTTGTAGCTTTGGTGTTTTCCACGTAAATTCTATTATATTCTCTGTTAAGGGAACTAACTTCCATCACAAACGAAAATTCAGGAACTTTCACATTGAGAGAAAGTTAAATTATGAAATGAATAAACTGCAATATAGTGAAATTAATTTTAGATATCTAACTTCTATGTAATCAGTTAATGCTATTTTCACGAGTGCAATTATGTTGATTTTTTTTTATTTATTTATAAAACACACATACCATCACATCGATTCACTTCAGGAGAAGGCAAAGAGGACAGAGCACTAGGTTTTCTTATCTCGACTTACATACATACTTCTCTTTTTCATTCCCAAACACTGTCTCATAGAGCTCCTACGAGTTTTCTTACTTCTTACATTTACTTCTTTCAATCTCAATACTGTACTTGTCCCTTTAGCACGCCTTTCACTCACATTTGCACTATTAGTTTGTTGTTAGTGTTCTAAATTTACTTGTTACAAGTGCCTTTAATCATTATTTATTATCATGATAAATATTAAAGGAAGTTGACTTGTTTTAAGTTATTTTTTATTGAAGGATATTTTAACCCTTAGATCACCAACTAAATTGTTACATTTTTTAATGCTCAAATACCTTGATTTTTCAATTAAAAGAAAGAAAAACCAGATATTTTTTTAAATATAGGCAATACATCAGGATGATTTGTGCTATCACTGTGACAAAGAAAAATGCGTTGATGGTTATTTATTTATTTAATTATTTAACACTTTTATTGCAAATACAATCTAGCGGGCTTATTGTCAGGCGGCAATATCTTCCAACCAACCAGACAAAAGTAAATGAAGCAAGTTACATGGTCATATAAATCATTAAAATGACTATCCATCCCAACGAAATCCATAAACACATACATATGCCCACGAACCCCACAAAGACGGACAATCACGCGTACATTATTTTTCATATAAAGTGAGATATCATCAATCAAAAGAAAAGGAAGGGATCGTGGAGAGGAAAGGGAAAGAAAAATCAGGAATGAAACACGTTATTTTACTGACTAGAAATGAAGAATTTTTTCAGTCGGTACTTAAAACATGACAAAGACGGAGCGAGTCTTATATTGGTTTGTAACTGATTCCAGAGTCTCACTGCATGGACAGTAAAGTTTAATGCAAAAGAAATAAATATTTTGCTTAATGCTTAATGCAAAAGAAAGAAATATTATTTATACATATTACCAAAGTACCTATACGAGTACTAGGTTGATTTGTGCGATAACTTTGAAAGTAAAATACATTGATAGTCAATAAACATGGATGTCAACTTAAATATTTTATTTTTTTTATTCTTGATTCATTCAATTTTAAACTTATTTTTTATGTATAAATATCAAAATCGGTTTCAAGTGTACTTTTCCAAATATCAAGAGAAATATATTAAACGGGTCTTGAATGAAAACCATACTGGACCTCTTTTAAAAAATCGACGAGAATCGAACTTGCAACACCCGGTTTGGAAAGCAGGTTTTGTCCTTTAGGTCACAGAAGATTCAGTTCAGGTCAAAAAGTTTTAGAGATTTAGTTGCTGATGTTCTCGTATAGCTACGTTTCTTTTTTTAACAATACATTTTTATCATTTTCCATGCCATTTACATTGATACTATATATTTGGTGTAGTAAACCTTCCCCTCATTAATTATTTTTATATGCCAAAACCATCACCTAATGCTCTTTTTTAAACTTCTTAATATATTAGTATTAAGTTCAATGTCATCATTAATAACTTTATTCCGTATTCTGTAACGCAGTGTTAATAATTTAATTTAACACTAATTTTTATAGTATTTATTCGAATCCTTTCAAACTTTTTTCTGCGTTCTCGTTTTACCCCCTTGTACCAACATTGGAAAAAATACTTATTTGGACCATCATCTTACTCGTAACATACTTTGGTATGATTTGGTCCGAGTATGTATGCTTTAGTTTCTTGTATTATTGCATTCGTAATATAATATTACGAGGGAAATCCAGAAACTAAAGTTACAAAGGCTCCTGAGGCCAGGGGATTTTTTTTGTATCGAAGGTGGTACACCTAGCTTGTAGGGGAGATCCTAATGGCCAGTTTGTTTGGTCCCGCGTATTTGTCGGCCATTTTGTTCAGTCACAGCAAATTGTTCAGATGGAGAGGTCATTGCGCACTCCCGCCACCTCTCGTCCGAGTGAGATCCGTCCGATCATCCGTTTTTTGACTTTGCAGAACAATACCTCCGCGAATATCCATCGGAAGCTCGAGAAAGTTTATGGTAATGATGTGATGAGTCAACAACATGTCACAAAGTGGGTTAGGTTGTTCAGAGAAGGCCGTGCTGATACGACGAGGCAAGGCAGTGATTTCTGACGAACTTGTGCAAAAAATTGAAGAACAAGTGCGAAATGACCGCCGTGTGACGCTTGACGACCTTCACGAAGATTTTTCTGACATTTCTCGAAGTTTTCTTGGTAATGTTATGTTGGAAAAACTTGGTTACAAGAAGTTGTGTGCGAGATGGGTGCCCAAAATGCTCACACCGGAGCACCGTCAAAATCACGTGACCGCCGCGTGTGAATTTTTGGCTCATTTTGCACAGAAGAGAGAAGCTTTTCTGGACTTTATCGTGACGGAGAATGAGACGTGGGTGTGTCACTACACTCCAACAATTTTTCAACGATCAGGAGGTCGAGAAAGCTGTGAAGAAGTGGCTGAAAGAGCTGGCAGCGGAGGTCTATGACACTGGCATACAAAAGCTGGTGCTACGACTAAAGGAATGTCTCGATCTCGACGGCAATTGCGTTGAAAAATAGTTTAATATATTTGTAAAGTATCTTGTGAATTTCAAATAAATTCAAGCATTTTTCGATCGTACATAAATATTGCAACCTTACTTTCTGGATTACCCTCGTATTTGAACATCTCAAAGGGAATGTTAAATCTTGAAGATTGTCCATAATACGCACACTATATAACAGAGGGTGGTTATCCAAAATATGCACACCGTATTAAACTGTTTATGGTATTAAATTTAGGAAGCATCAAAACATGAAGTCAAGAGTCCATCGCATTATTCATATTAAAATTATTGCAATGTAAATTCAACTATTCCGCAATATTTGAGGCCATTATTTTTTATGTAACCGACAATTACAACCATAAAAGAAATCACTGTCTATTTTATGTACCAAATAACAGAACCAATGTGATGGTTCAACACTCAGTGACGCATGGTTATATCTTCTCGATACCATCTAGCACTATGAGAAAAAGGTTACTTGATATTCTTTCAATGAATAAAAAAAAACAGATGCGTGAGATTCTCGCGCGGTAGAAGTGAACTTCTTAGCTCCTAGGAAAAGTTGATTTCATGCATTGTTTTTTTTTTCTATTTGTTAATGATTTTTTTTAAGGATTAGGAAATGGTTATGTGGAATTAAATTCCAGAAAATCTCTTTTAATATTAAAATAATATTAATTATGTAAAGTGTAGATAGCGCGTGTACCTAACAAAAGACAGAGGTCCCACACAACATGCGAAATATAATACTTTCATTACATTTTCGTACACAAATCAACTAGGGATAATATCTTGCAATCAAAAAACAGTTATTTAATAAACCAAATAGGAATTATTATAATAAAATCTGGGTAGCAACATAAATCAAACCCAAAATCCCCAGGTTAAAAGCCTTATAGTTTAAAGGAGACGTAATGGAGACATGTGGTAAGTTAACTCATTGATATAAACGTCACAAATAGAACTTCATGAAACACTTCTTAAGTCATAATTGAATTATATATAACTCAAGAGACAAAGATATTCCTTTGTCAAATTGCTGGCTGATTGTGCGAACTTGCTATTCCTACCGATCTGATCTCAGAAGATATGAGTATTTCGCTAATTAGAATGTAAGGCATGATATTCCATTCGTCTCTGTTATTGAAGTGAACCTGACACGTTTTATGTCTTTTGTATATGAAGATCGAATAGCTTATGAATAATCAATGTTCATAATTTAATTTATACTACGCGGTTTCCACCCCGTCTGCAGAATTTAAGGCTTGTATATTAATTATATTGTTGTCAATGACTAATACAAAAACTAAAAAACCTTACTCTGTAATTCATTCATGATTATTCGATTGGGATTTGAACCCGCAATCACCGGATTAGGAGACAGGCGTCTCATCAACTATACTACGGAGGTCGTTCTGTTAATTGAAAAATTTACGCCGTCGTTAAAATCAGGTCTCGCCGAAGTAATGTATAATATAAAACAAGAGCTAAAATTGGAGACGGAAAAATAAAGACTGACGAGAATCTTCATACGTTTATCGATTAAATCATAATCCGTGAAAGGAGACTATAAAAAGGCGATAAATGTTTTATGAAGCACTTAATGTTGATCGCAGAGTACGAAGCTGTTGTTGCGGCTGGAACAAAATAAAGGAACGAAAGGAGACTGCGTTGACTTCTATCGAGGTACGTCGTGTGATCTACACCAGAACTGCTTTACACTGGTGGACACTCTATACCGTAGAGTATATAGAACAAAAATCAACCCTTTACTTGAAGTTAAATATCTTCTAAGCTCAAAAACACTGCGGAATAATCCTGTTTAATTTGATGTGATTGAATTACCTCCGTGACCTGTAAGGTAAGACGCCTTGCGGGTTTAAATCCCGCTGGAATACAGTTTTTTTTAAA
Source organism: Odontocerum albicorne (assembly GCA_949825065.1). Lineage (NCBI taxonomy): Eukaryota > Metazoa > Arthropoda > Insecta > Trichoptera > Odontoceridae > Odontocerum > Odontocerum albicorne. The sequence continues at coordinate 6,473,194 of OX463846.1, read as the reverse complement.
CATCATACCATAATGCCAAGTTTCTTTAGGTGAAGGCAAATATCGTCATTTAGCTATCAACACCGCGTAAGTCATTTTTCTTCATTTTACAGGAGGACGAAAAAACTGATTATTTTATTGAATAAAAGAGGAAATGGACTGCAGTTTTAATAGGTGCTACATTTATGGGTAAACAGTTCATTTCAATACATTTAAAGAAATATTTTAGTTGAGCTTCATGCTTCATTTCGACTTGGGCTGTGTTTACTAAATATAAAAAAGACTTAAGCTGTGTTACCTGAAGGATGATGCTAAGGGGTGGTGCAATAAAAAATTAATAAAATTCAAACAATATTCTTATTTTCTATCAAGTATTATGTTTCCAACAACGGGTATCTGCTTACACAAATTAGAAAAGTACCTACATACATACATAATAAGTAAAATTGTAACTATTACACTGTCTTACAAACTAGGTATAGAAACTACGTGTACATCACATCGAGATCAATTGGTTAGTCATTTTATATAATGGTAATGGGAGGTAAAGAACTTTTTCACGAAATAACATTATCGAGAGTAGGTAACTTCATTTTAAAAACAGAAGAATCAATTCAAATATTATTTAAATGACTTAGTAAAATTATATCTTGCCTACTATACTCACTTAACAAAAATTAGCTCAATCGGTTCCCTCGCGTTTTTCAGTCCTTTCTTTAAGTTAAACAAATTTAAAACTCGAAGGAATAGTTGAATTTTTCTTAAATTTAAATCATTTTATAATATTTATTTAGTACGTCGTAATTTATCATAGAAAGAATGACATCTAGATGGCAATACGCTTTTTAAATCTTGTAAGTCTATATTTTCGGTCTGAAATGGGTAATCGAGATGTGTACAATTTCGGAAGTTGGCTTATTAGCTTTATACTGTGAATTGGTATGGGACGTTGCGGTAAAGGCTGTAATTCACCATCGAAATAAGTTTATACCATATTGTGCTATTAGGTCTGTACTCCAACATGCATAAATCTGTAACCACAGGGTCACCGGCCTTCTTACAGGGACGAATAGATTTATAGACCAAATCTTTCGAAAAATCGGTGAAGAAAGAGTATTCCAAAAGTTGAGATTCATAAGGCATAGGACCTTTCCTGGCCGTCTTGGTTATAGACGAATATTGGTCCGGTAAATAAATTCCTTTACCTTTCAGTTAACATTCAATGGCGCTGTGCACAGAATCGCATTCCATATAGGTGTGACCTTTCTCTAGGTACTTTTGAGTAATAACTACATTTTTTTCTATTGAGAAGCGCAAAACAGCATTGCAAGTGGAATTACGATTCTGAGCACAGCATCCATCAGAAAATAATATGAAAGGCAATTTTTTTAACCTAAAAGCTTATCTAAATGATCAAGTAAGCAAGATGCAAATACTGAGGCTTCAAGCGTGCTGTTGGATTCATCAAACCAATAGCACATCACTTCTTTGTTTGCCAAGTTGTACAATGTGGAATTGTGGACACTAGTTTAGTTTTATAATAAATAGCACTAGCTTGAAGAATGACTGTGTGAACACATGACATATTTCTGCTTGTGCATAGGATTTATCAGTATATTTTTTTTCCTGGCTTGGTCCTTTTTTGTTATGTGTTGCACGTACTCTTCGTCAGTAATGTATCCAGTTTTATGGCTACAACACACTCTTTGGTCTCGAACTCACACGTCTCTTTGAATTTATTATACAAGACAGTCATGTTTTGGAAAATTGGATCCAAATATTCCCTCGACGTACTTGTGCAGCAGTAATGGGACGGCGTCTTTGGAAGACCCGCTAAGAAGTTCTCTAAATATTCTTGAGAATCACTTTACTTCGGTGCTCTTCGTCCTTTCTGAGAAGTTGTAGAATCTGGAGGCATGGCACAATTGGTTTTTCCCTACCAGTATCTAATGAACCCCTCCTTGTAGCCAAATGTAGCCAAAAACATTTTTTACGTACTTGGTAACGTTGTTTATCGATAGTGAGAAAATATGTACGGCTTTCAGTTCTTTTCGATTTTTTGTTATCTTCTTTTCAATTTTCAAAACATGAGAGCATACAAATGCTCTCCGTTGGTTCCTATTCATATTATTACATAATGTAAATAACTGTTTTCGTGAATTTTTACTTATTATTCTATGTGTTCTGAGTTTCGGTTATTGCAAAACGAATAATTGCATGGTGGTTCAATAGACCGAGCACACTTAAACACGTATTGTATCACTTTAAATTTGTCATCTTGACTTGCCTTTCTGTCTCACCTGTATCCTAAATAACTCTCACCTTTCATCCTTAGCTCTTTATTTAGTTTTCGTTGTCATTTGTTTGGATTCTTTGTAGCCTTATTTTGGCGTTGTTTATTTTCCACCACATCCCCGTAATAGGGAACATCACTGAGAACACGACTTTTTATGGAGCAAAAAGTTGCAAATCGAACACAATATTATGACGGAATGAAGACTTGAGCGGTGTTGTCGAGGAAACGGACTTGCGCGGTGATACATTTTTTTAAATTACGACCTTTTAATAGCTAAAATTTCTATAATCTCGTTGATGGTTCGACGCGCGCTAAAAAGATCTATCCAATGACACTCAAATGTGAAAACCATTAATTTTCGACTTCCGCGGTGTTGTTAGCTAAGCGACGATATGAAATACGTCTACGGTTTAAAAAATAATAAAAAATAGACAATTTATACAGCTCCCGTTGGAGAACAGATTATCTTCGAAGGCGCTCCAACTCCGGACTCGAACCCACTTTTATTGTCAGATTCAAAATATGACTATGTATAAATATATATAAATCGAGAGTAAGGGTAGGAAGATAGTAGCTGCGGCTGTAAAATTGGGTACTGTCCCGCATCTGTATAAGTTTTGAAACATATTTGATAAGAAAACCATTGACAACTTATCAAGGGAAGACGAACTAATAGAAATCCTCTGATAAAATCTCTATGATAACTACAAACATAGATATCATCACGCTGTATCCCTTGTGCCTCATGCATAATCCTATTCATACTTCTCACTATGTCTTCTTTCAAAATCTGGTCTACTTAATCCAACCATGTTTTACTCAAGCTGCCCGTTTCACTCACGCCTTGCACCTCTGTCTTGTATACTCGCTTACTCATTCTTTCGTTATTCATTCTCCACACATGCCAAACCATCTTATAGTTAATTTTTTCATCTTATTTAAAGCATCCATTTTATTCATGCATTCATATCTGATATCGTTCTGCCTTCTTTCATACATTGACACTCAACAATGTTTCCTTAGTGCACGCATTTCCAAATCATCAAATTTACTCCAAATCATTAATTTTACTCTTACATGATATTCATCCTGTAAGTTAATATGTAGTCTCCTGCTAGTGTCAAATTTACATTTCATTTGTCAAGGCTAGGGCGAATATACTCAATAAATTGTCAGTTATGCAACTGTTGTTGTTTATTCGATTAAATTTTCCATTTGCATTATTCTCTGTTGTTCCTTATTTTAATGTTCCTTTCAACTCACTCATCACACGTAAACATAACATACTACCTAGATAACAGAACTCATCGACCTGCTCCAGTTTCTTTGAGTTAACCCGTACATTGCATACACTTTTTTGTAAAACCCTTTTCAATTAACATAACCTTCGATTTTAGTGCATTTATTTTCAAACCTTTTACTAGACATCACTTATACGGCATACTTAACGTATCCCTTAAATTTCCTTAATTTTCAGCCACCAGGAATTTACGATTACTCATATTTCGTTACATAATAAAAAAATACTTGCTAAGATTTTAGACCTTTCAGGATATACATACAAAACCAAATCCACAATTTATCTATTTTAAGATAATTAAGGTATCAATACGATGCTTTGTATAGGCTAGTACATTTTTTAAATTGAATTAAATTATGAAATTTTGCTTTAACTGGCATTGTATACGTATATTTGCTCAAACATAATTGATACTTATTCAATATTTCAAATTCACAAAGAAAAAGTATTGTGGATTGGTAATTTTTTGCTTATTTATGACCAGTTATAAAAAAAGTATACCTGTTCGTAATACTTTTTTTATAACTGGTCGTAAATAAGCAAAAAACAAATTATAACTGGTGTAAATAAGCAAAAAAACAAATTATAACTGGTCGTAAATAAGTCAATTTTGATTAATAATGACCATAATGTTAAGTCCTGAATGGCAAAGCAAGTGTTGCTAAAATTATAAAAAAATATCAGAATGTGCTGGCTTTGATACTGATACCACAGGCAGGACACTTAAATTACAGCGAAGGCCTTGTTTATCAATTTTATGGAACGTAGGAGAGTGGGGTGGTGAAAGCTGAGATGCCTGGATGGTGTGACGAGAACTGTCGCATACTGGGTGTAACAGATTTGCAGGAGAGACACTGCTGAGAGATAAGTGACAGAAATTCCTGCAAGTAGTCAAGAACCATCCTGGATTGTAGGACTGGTGATGATGATGTTGATAATAAATTGGTGATAATATATTTCTAAGTCAATATAACCTACGTTATTTACGATACAAAACTTTTTAATCGGTAACCAATCAATTTCTCTCAATGACAAAACATACAAAAAAAACTTTTTTTTAAACATCAAATACGCCCACAATATATAAAACAAATATCTAATCAAGGGTTGGGCTCAATTTTACGACTAAAGCTTTTTTTCTAAAAGCTAAGGCGTCTGGTTGAACTTTATGGCAGCCTAAGAGACCGAAATATTATGGGAGACCTCTGAAAGTCAGATTTTTTAACAACACGTATATTTTGCAGTTTATCGGGGATATTTATAAGATGTGGTGCGCTGAAAAAAGGAATTTAACTTCACTTTATTTTACACGCCTAATATTTTAAGATTTTTTTTGATATACACGAGTATGTGTATATTTTTTTCTAGTATGGAATACATAAGAATATCTATATATTTTTGTACAGTTTATATTTAGGCAGCGTAACTCTTCCGCTTTTTTCACTTTTTTATATTGAAGTGTTATCAAGCTGTGTTTGCCCATATTTTAAACTGTTTTTAATTTTGTTATATAAAGTGGAATAAAAAGTGTTTGACATAACCAATTACATTGTATTTAAACCTCTACAATGTTAATGTCTTAACTATATATAATATTTAAATAATATATTTTATTTCATTAAATTTTCGACGGGTCAGTACAACTTGGCGGGTCTATTACCATGAGGAAATTTTTCAACCAACCAGATTAAAGACACCGTAAGTGAAAACCAGTCTAAAATCATTTTTACACATTTGGGTTCACAGACAGACAGACAGTTACACTACGTTAATATGACGCATGCTTTTACTGGGTTGTAAGTCGTCCTTGGAGGTCATCAAATTCGTGCTTCTTAAAGAAGAGTTGATCAAAAAACATCAAATGCATATCGGAAATATAAAATACTAGTACGTGACCTATGTGGAAACAATGAAAGGGATATAAACAATATTAAGGACGAAGCTCGTCCAAATGTATGATATTTTTCAGCAAAATTTGCTCCATGATATGAATAAAACTACCCTTTTAAAAAATATTTTTTTTCTATTTTTTCCGAAATATCGATTCTTGTCATTAATTGATTAACACTCTCAAATGTTGAGTGTCTTTCCAGCTTTGGTTATTTAAGCCTTTTATATGGTAATTTTTATGTATATCTGTTCTCTAATATGGTTTGAGCATGTAGAAGTAATAAATGAAATAAACTTAAAATATAAAAAGATTCAGTAAAATATATTTTTGAAAGAATGAAATGTAAGAGAAAAGAAAAAATGTAAGAGCTCTATGAGAGTGTGTGTATATGGCAAAAGTGAAATATAAGTCGAGATAGAAGAGTCCGTAATGTTCGAAATAGCTTAAAAATATTGTTCTAAGAATTTTCAACGAATATTCAAATGAAATAATTTACTAATGAAAATACCTTTTTCGTATAAATCGTTCAAAGTTTACTCAAATCAAAAACAAAACCATTGTTTACGCATATCATTCACCAAACACTTTGAACAATTTCCTTAGAATTTGAAATCTAACAAGTTAATTAATTCTTATGGTGAACCACATAATAAGTACATCGAAATTCACTGAACCATTTAGCGTTGAAATTACGGTTTTTAATATGACAAAAAAAATTACATTACAAGATCAAATAACAGCGCGAAATTGTTTGATTATGCTATTGACAACATAAATAATAATCTAGCTTGCCTAATTTGTATCAAAGTTGTCAGTATTCAGTTTCCAAGAATTAATCAGGCACAGAGACTAATTGAAAATATTTCGCAAACCAGCTAAATTTCGGTTTGCCGTATTAAATTTCGTCCAAATTGATTCCTCCCCTTACAATTTATCACACATATCTTACAAATTGAATGGAAAACAGATACTGCAATACCGTTCGCGAAATTCCCGCTCTGCTAGAGGGAAAATCGAAGGTTTATGCAGGAATACGTGAACGTAAAGTAGGCTTTGATTTTTAAACAACTTTTATTATGTACTGGGCCGACGCTAGTGATTGTTCCGTCTTCACTTATTATATAGCATGTAAAATACATTATTTAATTATTCGGCTAATACTCAGTTTATTTCAACATTAATCCATTCATGAAAAATAATTGCTATCAAATTTCTCATACAGATTTTATAACCGTTGTCACAGTGATCCGAACAGAGTTTTGGGGCCAACGTCTTTCGTTTACCATATGTATATGATATACACTTTCTACACTTCATTGCTTTACCTTCAATTTAACGAGTTTTCTTTTTGAGTTTTTATATGTTTTAATATTGCATAAAATATATGGGCTGGTGTTCTGCCACCAATATAATTGCTCACCACACATATTTCATATAGTAAAGTGGTGACCCTGGTTGGGTACTCATATAAATAGAATACAATTTTCAGTATTTAATCAAAAGGCATGTTAATAAAATCCATCAAATATAGCCTGCCCTAGTGGTTGCGTGGCTTAATTGATAAGACGCCGATTTTTCAGCCCGGGGGTTAAATGTTCGATTCCTGTTGGTTACCAGTTTTTTTTAAGAAGGATTTTATTTTGATATTCAATTCCAGCTTGTTTGTAACAAGATATTTACACGTGACAATAAAATAAAATATGGTCTGAAAAGCAAAGAGTAAAATAAGGTCTGAAAATAAAACAAACTTAAAGACAGATTTACTTAATTCAGAACGAAACATTGAAACACTGTTTGGAAAGACCTAAAATACATGTTCACTCTTCACTCATTCGTATGTCAGTACCCGGCGGTAAGTAAAAAACATCGGGCTTAAGAAAGAGACTGTCGGCCATAATCGGCTAACTTCGGCTTTGTAGAGCGTCATCCCTGTCGCACGATGCGCTATAGTTTGGAAATTCTAGGATGAGTCCTGTGACAGCTCACAAATTTGCCACAATACAACCTTGTAACGATGTTCAGTAATTTTAATTATTTTATCAACTTTAATATAAGCCTCAATTCTAATAAATAGCAAGTTATTTAGGTAAATACATTACATAAGGTTGTATTGGGGCAAATTTGTGAGCTGTCACAGGACTCATCCTAGAATTTCCGCACTATAACACACCCTAGAAAGTTTGACAACGACTGGCAAATCGCGATGGAACACGTGTATGAATGACAAAGACGACGCTGTAAATAGTTCTCGCATTTTCTGCATCGATCACAGTAAAAAACAAAAAAAAAATCACTAAATAACAGATGTCATGCTGGAAACATTAAGATGCTCTGAAATATGTTTTTTGGATTTAGATTTATTTGCACTTTGATTGATATATTTTTTAAGTTTCTGAATGTTTTTATCGGTACTGTACTATTTTATTTTAGTTACTCCACCCAAAACTAGGATAATTTATGTGACGAAACGAAAGTCACTATGCAACTATATGAGTCAACATAATAAAACCAATTATTATATAAAAAAAATACAATTCTAGATAATTTAATGTTTCAACTGATTAAGCTTCAAAAATTGAACAATCGATCTATAAATGGAAAAGTTCCTCGAATAAAGAAGAAACGCAACATTCATTGGATAAGGTAAAGATATGGCTTATAAAAAGTCGAATCTGTCTCGCAAGGGACAACCGAAATATACGATGTCTATAGTTTTATCATCCAAACCATACTCGTAGCCGGGATTCACCACAATACCCATTATCTTAAGGTGAATATCCACACGCAGTGGCCCACCCGCAAACGACACATGACAGACATTTCCATGTTATTCATTCTTATAATATTAAACCGTGGTTGATAGATTATTAGATGGATTTATATCTAGGGTCCTTATTTATGCCTGTTTTATCCCAATTCAACGCCCATCGGTGCTAAGGTACGATACTTAATTGTTTAAATAATAGGTAATAAAATTATTCCATATACAAGAAGTGTTTCAGAACATCCTTATTTTTCCAATATAATTTAACTGATGTTACTTTTTGATATAATAAAAAATAACGGTGGCAAGAAGTGTAATTATTCAAGAAAAAGAAGGCTTTAATAATAAACAGTTAAATATTAGTAGCTTTTAAATTATTATTTTTTAATATATGTTTATGATTAACGACTATCATTGACGAGTAATTACTGATATAAAATGGTTTTCAATATCATTGTACAAATTTTCAGTTTTTTTTTAATAAACCCGAAACCTTAGAGTGAGAATCTAGAATCTTACCAACTTGAACGTTTTAAAATTTTGTTTTAAATTTAAAAAAGTTAATTAACCTAGACCTTGAATAACAAAGTTCAAGCTCGCCATCAGTTTGCCTTTGGCGACTTTCAAGTTTTCTGGGAGAGAAGCTTTTGTTGTGCTACTGAGTTGCATAATACCCCTGGTGTTATGAATTAATTTTTAATTGAAAGGGTATAAAATCCCTTACGAACTTAATTAATCCGTTAAGATGCATATCGGCGTACTACATTGTTCCTAATCTCTAGACATATTATTTTAGACGATTTGCTTTCTAAACAGATTCTGAAAACTCGTTAACTTCTCTGCACAAAATAAATAACATATTTGAATATTTAATGTATTACTTTGTTATTCCAGTAGTTACATTAATATCTGCACGTGTTTCTGCCACCTGTCTTAAGGTTATCTTTAGACGAAATGATCTCGGTTTGTTACGAGAGTAATACTCAAGTCCAACTGATGATAAGGTTTTTCGGAAATATGTATGGTTTATTGAACAAAAGGAAACTTTTAATGACTGACGAAATTTTTAGGATTCTCTTTATTTATCCCTGATTAATTTTTCTTAGAGAAGAGTAGAGGATAGGTAGTACAAGGTTGAAACACGTGTTGCGGTGATTTACATAATAAGTGGAACAACAAATAAATTCATTATCAAACATTTTTGTATCGTGTTCAATAAAGTAAAAACTGAAATCTTGGGTATGGTATAGATGTTCAATTATACAACTATTTTTCTGTTTCCAACCGTGGGATTTTTATATCTTGTCTGGTTGCCTGTGAAACTGCATTGTTTTATCACCAACTAAAAACTCGAATAATCTATTACACCTTCCACCAGTGCTATGATAAGGAGACTATTATATTTAGACTAACGTGGGAGGACGTGGATAACTGAGCTGCAGACCGACATGAATTGAGGGCGATATGTGAATTTTTTTACTGAAATCACAAGATAAGATTATTCTTTTAAACCATTTTTCTTTTCAGTCAGGGCTTAGAATTATATTACAAACATCTCTTATTGTAGAAAGTTACCAAACTCAGAAGCTTTACTTGTAAAGATTGACTGGTAGAAATTGAATTTCTATAAACTAGTTTATGAGACGCTTAACGAACTCCGCAGCATTCACAATAAGACACTGGACAACCTCCGTGAACTAGTTAATAAGACACTCGACAGTCTCCGTGAACTAGTTAATAAGGTGCTTAATGAACTCCGTAACCTTGATAAAAAGACAAATTACAGTTTTCGTGGACAAGTTAATAATACGCTTAACGTCCTCCATGACCTAGATAATAATATGACTGGGGACAGGCTCCGTGGACTAGTTTATAAGACGCTTGGCGGATTCTATGGTCAAGGTAATAAGATACTTGACATATTCCGTGGACTAGTAAATAAGACACTTGGCGGTCTCCGTGGCCTAGATAATAAGGTAGTGGAGAGCCCCCGTGGACTAGTTAATAAGACGCATGATGGACTCCGTGGATTATATAATAAGACAGTTGACAGAGGCCGTGGACTAGTTAATAAGACGCTTGATGTCCTCCGTGGCTTAGATAATAAGATAGTGAAAACCTCCATGGACTAGTTTATAAGACGCTTTATTTATATCTGAGAGGGTTCGTGTTCGAATTTCCATGGAGAACACCCAAAATGAAGAATACAAAAACGAACCCCAGTCGGGTAACAATACTAGTACGAGCTAAGAACGCGTGGAAGTGTTATTACCCCTCCACGTGCAGAAGTAGTGCCAAAACATTGACGAACGGAAATTGTTATGCTTACTCCAGTGATTCTAAGCTCGAACACCTTCCTGCAACTATCTTCAATATATGCAAATAACTAATTCGATTATGTTGAAGGTTCGACTACCATACGAAAGAAAAATAAGAAGTCGCCTTTGACATGTACTCTTTGGAACATATTTGTTTAAAAACTTTAATTTCTAAATGTACCTTACAACATATGTAGTTTAACTTTGATGTTATAAGAATCTGCTGAGACAAAGAATTCAATATATTTTTCTCTTAATCTCACAAGATCCTACCATCTGGTTTTATGCTCCATCGGCTCGGGCGGGTCTAACCTATCCTAAAACAGAAAAAAATCGTTAGTAAATTTAATGGGTTAAGTTGTGATGAAATCGATGTTAAGCTTCCCCTTTCACTCCCGAATGGTGAGTCTAATAATCTCCCCCCTTCCCTCCCTCCTTTCAGCAGGTCTTGCGCTACTTAAAAGGCTTTAATGGATGGTCCAATAGCCTTTCAATACCACGATCCTCTTCCGGGATATTTTACCTTAAAATCGAGGAGAGCTTCTTAGATAAAAAAATAAACTGAAGAAAATATTGCGGAAGGAAATGTTTTGTCTGATGTTACATAAAAGCTTTAATAGGTGTTTAATTTAATTTTCTTAATTTTGTTGACAAATTTTAATAGAAATTGCGTTTATTTTGTAATTTAAAAGAAAAAAAAATGTTTTAAAATACATAACACTTTTGTTGATCGTACAACCTGGCAGGTTTGTTGCTATTTGTAATAATATTTAAAATAATCTTAAAAGAAAACAAGACTAGAAAACTTTTTAAACCTGGGTTCAGAACCTCGATTCCCGAGTATTAAATAAACTCGTACCATAGGTTTCATTTGATAGCTTTGAAAGGTTAAGAGCTACCATTCAAGGTAAGAAATAAAGAATTAAAAGAGTATATGTGGTGAAATGTAGAGCTATGGACGAATTAAAAACTCTAAAAGAAAAGAGTATATGTGGTGAAATATACAGCTATGGACAAATTGAACACCCTTAAAGAAAAGAGTATACGTGGTGAAATATACATCTTTGGACGAATTGAATACTCTAAAAGAAAAAAGTATATGTGGTGAAATATACAGCTATGGACGAATTGAATAATGTAAAAGAAAAGTGTGGTCAACGACTTTTTTTTAATGTTAACTGTTTTTATAACATCATGATTATGTGATATTTAGGATGGCACTACTTCCCTCAAAACTTCTTATGTACACATAAATATATATATATATATATATATATATATATATATATATATATATATATATATATATATATATATATATATATATATATATATATATATATATATATATATATATATATATATATATATATATATATATATATATATATATATATATATATATATATATATATATATATATATATATATATATATATATATATATATATATATATATATATACATACCATACCCAAATTTCATTGCTTAAGTATGCAGAGAGGACGGAGCGTCAGAATTTTCTTATCTCATAACACCTCTTCTACACCTATACACGCTTTCATACAGATTCCATGATTTATCTTACTTCTTACACTTCCTTATAAAAATTCAATCAATTTTCCTTGGTCTTCCTCTTCCTCACCTTCTACTCACATTTACGCTATAAATAAACCAGTTATGGATCATTATTATTATAAAAGAGCTTATTTCGATATAAATTATATATTATATATGTGAAAACCAACAAAAAAATTGATCAGGACGGCGAAGATATGCCTTTATACTGCGAGAATTTGATATCTCAGAGAGGCTATCAACAGTCTTTTTTCTTCCGCATTCTTCAGTTCTTAGATCACCTATCACGCAAAAAGGATGTAGAACTTATAATTAATGGCAATTTGGAGGATCTCAGGAGCAGAGTTAGACCACATATGCGTTGAAGTGGCCAAGTGAAGAGTGCTAAGGGCATGTCTTTGCTACTGAGAGGACTGGAAATGTGCACGACATACAGTGATTCCTGTTTGGATAGCATTGCTCAGCATTGCGCGCGATAAACATGACCATTGTATTGTATTGTGTTACATTGTTGTATACAGTACAATCTGGTGAGCTTATTGCCATGGGGCAATGTTTTCGTTGTATACAGTACAACCTGGTGAGCTTATTACCATGGGGCAATGTTTTTCAATCAAAATATGTAAAAAGGCCCTCAGTGAAAACCAGACAGGAATCCTTTTTTTTTTTTAAATCTAGGTTCCAATGGGAATTGAACCCCTAACCAGCCTCCAGGTTGGGAGACAAGCATCTTACTAACTAGTCCGCGGAGATCGTTGCATTATTAAATGCGCATAGATTAAAAAATAAGATGTCCAAAAGTCACTTCAATAAGTTGATCAGTGCTTCGAAATGTCACCAATTTTTAATGTTTCTTTTACATTTGACAATGTGAAATTAAATACACATATGTCAGTATCTAAAGCAAAATAAAGGCTCTTCCATCAGGCGTAGCATCTGGGTGACCCGTTTTTGCGCTAGTGATTTTGAAAATTGTAATTTGTTTTATCAAACACTGTTTATTTCACTTTTTGTAACAGTATAACCCTACCAGTTTCAAAGGTTTTCACCTCATCATCAGAGGAGCACAAATTTCTGCAAGCACATAGTGTAATTGTTAGGATATTAGAAGTAATGGTGGATAACTTCCTCAAATGATCCTAACAAGGTAAATTAGGATTCAAAGGTTCTTCGTACACACAATGAATTATATCCAAGCATGCCCAGCACTGAATAGGGTAAATCTATGAAAAGACACCAAACTTACGCATATAGAGGTATTTCTGATATTTTTTTCTGTACCTTCTCCACCACAGCTTTGTAGCCCCAGCGGGCTCGAGTATAGTCCACTGATTTAAGGGCTTAACATAAAGGGGGAAATAATAAGACGTGTACAGGAAAGAAAATTAATTCCTTATTCAAGGAAGGGTTACGAGGATAGTCAGGTGGCACCTTCCTATCCGGCATCCGCTATGCCGTGATTAAATAATGTGATTACATTTATTACATCCCCCGGGGGGCGTTCGTGTTGGAGTCATATAGAAAGGAATCGACGGTAATAGCCGTAAAGAGGTCTGCCTCGTGTCATAATCTGGTAACGGGATGTGAAATCTGGGACCGAGATGTGAAATCTGGGACTAAGACGTTGGATACGGGAGGTTATTGTGCCGGGACCTAGAGACGATTCGCGATAAGATGTGAGTGACGGGAAACACATTTATTTTCAGGGATTGGGTAAAGGTTATAGTCGTGCAAAGGAAATCGTTATGTTTTATTACAACAATTAATTTAATTCGGAAAAAAATGCAGCAGGAAATATTTAAAAGAAATATAATCCTTCCACGTTAAACAGGAGAAAGAAAGAAGTTTTGGTAAATTTATTAGTGAATTTAAATGGTTTTTTGTTTTAATAATAATAGTAAAAATATTAATAAAAAGCTATTTAGAGAGCAAACTCGTCTTAAGGAAATATAGGTCAGAGTGTATTTGAAAGTATACGGCAGAAAACGGAAAGAAATTATTAGAGATGATATATGACAGAATAGGAAATAAAATTTTAAGGGATGAATGTTAGCTTAAGGCTGATTTCTTGAGAAAGAGGAAGAATACCAGTTTGAGGTAGTTTGGACATGTGGAACAAATGAGTGTGGAAAGACTAAGTAAATATACAGTGTGAACATGATTAGAAGGTGTGGTAAAGAAAGACCAAAGAAAGTAAGGTTATATATTGGGTTGATGCAAAAGTAATGATCGTTTTTTACATATACAATTAAACATTTTTTTTTTAGATTTGTAATATTTATTTAATCAATTTTATGATTTCCATCAGTTCTTATAACCTTCTCCCATCTTTCTATCAACTTATTAATACCATTAGTGTAAAATTCCGTGGATTTTGATGCGAAAAATGTAGTAAGGGATGTTTTTACCTGCTCTATTGTATCAAATTTTTTATCATTTAAAATTTTTTGCAGCGATCGTAATAAATGAAAATCGGAAGGAGCAAGATCTGGACAATACGGTGGATGCTTGATAACATCCCAATTCAACTCATTTAGCTTGTATTGGGTCATCAAAGCCACATGTGGTCACGCGTTGTCGGGATGAAACACTACCCCTTTTCTGTTTACCATTTCTGGTCTATCCTTTTGAAGGGCGATGTTCAATTTGGATAATATCTGACAATATCGTTCTGTTGTAATTGTCTGATTGCGTTCCAAGAGTTCAAAATACACAATACCCTTACAATTCCACCAAACACAAAGCATTACTTTTTTTTAAGGATTTCGGCCTTCGAAGTTGTTAATGGGGCTTGTCCAGGTATAGCCCAATGTCTTTTTCTTGTCACGTTGTTGTACACGACCCATTTCTCATCTCCTGTTACCAAACGATGCAAAAAAGGTTCATGTTTTTGTCTCGCACTCAAAGCAAAGCACGTTGAAACATGATCCAATAAATTGGCAGCCGACAATTGATGAGGTATCCAAACGTTGTACCGCGAAACCATCCCCATACGCTTCAAATGTCTTAATACGGTTGTTTGGTTGACTCCCATCATCGACGCGATCTCCCTGGTGGTTAGACGTGGATTTGTGTCAATTATGACTTTTAACTTGTTGTCATCAGACTTCAATGGCCGCCCGGTACGTGGTTTATCAAATAGTGAAAAATCCTCAGATCGGAATTTTGTAAACCATCTTTGTACCTGTCGAACTTTGATGACATCTGCTCCATACACGTCGCAAATGTTTTTGGTTGCCACACTCGCGGTATTGTCTTTACGGAATTCATAAAGTAAACAATGACGTAAATGCACTTTATCGACCGACATTTTGAAAAAATACAAGGGCTTTTCACTGTACTCTGGCCAGGCCAAAACTGAATAGAAAGTAGAGGGAAAGCATCCTTTATACAATGGAATCATTTAAAAGAAGATACTATTCATCATTTCTTACCTGGAATTTTTTTTACCTGGGATCATAAAAAACGATCATTACTTTTGCATCAACCCAATAAATGGTATTTTAAAGAAAGAAATGAAAGAAGCAAGAAAAATAATGGAAGATCTTTGACGAGATGTATGAACGTGAAAAAGGCGAAATATGTGTGACAAGATAGGAAAATATAGCACTCTGTCTTATCTAACAGGGAAATAGTGTGATGGAATCTGTGCATGCTTAAATGTAAGTGTATTTTGCGTAAAAAAAACAGTAGGACAAACATATAAAACGGTTGTTGAAATTCTTTCAGCTATCTGCAATTCTTACTTGAGAAAAATGTTGATGCGCCGTACCTCTAACGCTACATCTCAAAGACATCCATCATGTTTTTTTATCTTCTCCAAAGATATATTATGACGAAAAAATTAATATTCATAAAATACAAATATTGATAACGTTAAAAACAATACAAAATAAGATTATCTTATTTCCAAAAAGCAAAGGAAAAATTTCAATTCAGATTACGATCGATTCAATTATTTCTTTTTACAAAAAAATCTTTGATTAAAATTTGACAAGCACTTCCCGTGAAAATATAAAAATTGAAAAATATCGAGTAACACAAACGACTACGTAAAAGCGCGTTGATTATTTCCTTTATCAAATTTTCCGACCGGTTTCTTTCTCTATAAAATGTAAAAAATGTTGACGTCATCTGTTTGATATTTAATTCCCGAGTTAAATTATTTCGCCTGTCGCAGAAACGCACAAAGGTGTGCGTGCGCTCGAGATTTTCCCGACATCGAAATTTCCCAACATCGAGATTTTCTGGGATCATTTTCACCGTGAAGTAATCAGATAGCTATCTAGAGCTGAAACGGCGTGATATGCGAGTGTTAAGTGGAATGAAATTCAACATAGACGAGTCACTCTCTCTTACGCCATAAGGTGTCTTATTTTCTAGAAAATCTTGCGATAAACAATCAAGTCAAATAATATTTAGAAATTGAAGGGTTAGTCTAAATACGAGACTAGATGTGAAAATTCTGATACTTGATATGGCTTGATTAAGGTATCATACGAGTATATGGAACGACAGGTTATTTTAGTTTTTGGATAAAACACAGATGGCATCGCGAACTTGCCTGAGTCTTGTAACATTTGAGAAGTGTAATGTATGACATTTATAAAAATGGAGTCGTATACAATACAACGACGCGTTCAAATTGAGAATTATTATATGTTTTGCAATCTCTGGAAATGGTGATGTTAATTGGCCACCAAGATCATGTGATCGGACACCGTTGGATTATTTTCTATGGAGTTACGTGGAAAGCCATATCTATAAAAATGACCTCCAATCAATTTCCGAGTTAAAGGACGAAATTATTCGCAAAAGAGTGGACATCTGTGGAGCTGCAAGAGGTGGACATTTGGCGTATATTGTTTTGTGTTTAAATCTCATAAATTATACTATAATGACCATTAAAAAGTTTTTTAAATCAAAGCAAATTAAGTGTTTCTTCAAGAATTTAAAAAAATTGAATTACTAAAATCGCTCAATTTGAAAGACCCTTAACAAACATACACATCACAGCATATATCTGCTTGGGTAGACCGAGATTATCCAAAGAACGTTATCTCCTGTCTTGACACACATATTTTGCCTCTGTTACATCCATATTATCATATGACTCCTATGATTCCTTCAACTTCTTACTTTCAAATGTCGTTCATTTCTTTGGTTTTCTTCTACCACGTCTTCAATTCACATTTGCACTCTTTATTTGTTTTGTTAGTTTTTCTACATTAGTTTATTATATATGCCCAAACCATCTCAGTAGTCCAAGTCTCCGCGTCAAACATAAATATTGCGAGGACAAGATACTTGACTAGGCACATTTTTGGTATAATGGTGATAATCCTGCTCTTTCATGTATTTTCACAGTTCTTTTTTTCACCTCAGCTAAAATAAAAGCCGTCCAGTCAAGACTTTTGATTAAGAAAATTCGGAAAATGCAGCCTCCCAAACTCAACAACATCTACGTTGAAAATATCCAGCAAACCAAATATGGAGTAACCCAATTGTTGAATATTCAAAATTGGTTAATTACGACGTGCCATTACGAGTATAGTTAACAAATTACTTTTGAATCGTAAAAGGTTTCCTGTGTTCTAACAGGAGTGTGGAAACTAATGGAAGTCAGTATATCTGTACTACCAATGATATTGGGAATAACATTATAAAGAAAAATGAGACTAAATATAATCCTTCTTTTTATGAGTTTCATATAAGTCAATACGCTACTAACATTATTTTGAAGGTATTTGATGAATATACGACAACCATCTAGGTCGATCGTTCAAATAAAAAAAGTTGAAACAGTTAACGCTTTTTGAAGTGAAACTTATCTAAGTGCGGTAGGGCAAATTAGCCTGAACGTCACGAAAAGTGAAACGGTGTTTTATATTATTATTTTATTATTATTTATTATCATTAAATATTTCATTTATGAATCAATTATTATTTATTATTTTAATACAATATTAATAATGGTTTATTATTAATAATAATTAATAATATACGAGGTGCATGGCCGCGCGGTAACGCGCTGGACTTCTGTGCGGAAGGTCGTCAGTTCGAAGCCCGCGCTGAGCTACTCCCCTCGAACGACACAGGCACTTTTTCCGCCTAGTGTTCGAGGGTTTTAAGGATACCTATGACTTTGGTCATATCTATTCTTAATTTATAAAAAATATATATATTTTAATATTATTAAGTGTATTCTTATATTATTAAAATTAATATTTATTATTAAAATTGTTATTATTTATTATTAAAAGTTTAAAAAATCATATTTTTTGTTATATTTTAATATATTTAATTATTAATAATTTTATTTTATATTAAATTATTTTATTTATTATTTATTTTAATATTTATTTAACATATACAATTTACATTTAATATATAATTATAATAATATATATGTTATTATAATATTAATAAATACATCATTATTATATGCTAATTAATTATATTTTAATTAATTAATAATATGATATATTAATATTATTAATAATATGTTATTATTAATATTAAAAAATAATTTAATAATAAATAAATAGTTATTTAAAAATAATTAATTTAATAATTAATTATGACATAAAAATATTAATATATTTACTATTAAAAATATAAATTTAATATAATTATTAAAAATTATATTTATTACTAAAATTATTATTATTTATTATCAAGAATATATATATTTTTTTTTAATTAAGAAAGATTTTCTTGAATTAAATTCCACATAACCATTTCGTAATCCTAAAAATAATAATAATCGTTAGCAAATGGAATATAAGCAATGCATAAAATCAACTTTTCTTAGGAGCTAAGAAGTTTCACTTCTACCGCGCAAGAGTCTTACGCATCTGTTTATTTTAATTTTATGTCAAGTTTTTCAGTCAAAACATCATTAAGAAATAATTCAACGTAACAACTTAATACATCATTTTTGTAAAATCTCTTACTTTATTTCAAAGTTTAATTATTTTCTGTAATCAATTCGTTTATTGGCAAACTGTCTCACAAAAAGAACGCCTACAAGGCTAAAAAATAATTGGTATTTTCTGACCTGAAAGTGATCACCTCTCTCGAGTATAAAAAATTCAGACTGAAAGCAAATATAATATAATGAATACTTAAAAAATACTAAAAGGAAATTTCAGGAAAATTCAAAACGATGGCCATGATGACTTTAGCACCCTCGAGATATTGAGAAGGTTCTAATAAAATTCTAAAATTTATAGACCTTCAGATAAAATGCCTTATTTTGTCTCAAGGGAAACTCATGGGTGTATCATAAATCAATAAATATAATGCTTGACGACGCGTTTTTTAATAAGAAGTCAGACGATTTACTGAGGATTTTCGGAGCGTTTGTTTGGCTATGATTTAAACCGCTTACACCCCTGTCAAATTACTCAAACTTTTTTCTTGAGGGATTTCTTATTTGAGTTGTGATAAAACGAGAATATTTTGATCTTTTTGATTTGACAATGCTCAAGAGAGAGTTTCTAACATATTCAAAATTATTATAATGGTGAAAATAAAAAAATGAAAATTTTAGATAAAGAAGTGTTTTATTTTATCGTGCTTTAAATATTTATTATTACTTTTAAGACTTTAACGCTGGGGGTGTAAATACACTGTTTATTCCATTTAATATAACGGTATCCTACTGGTTCCTAGGTTTTCGCCTTATCATCAGGAAAGCACAAACTAGTTTTGTTGCTGCTCCCCTGATGATAAAGTGAAAATCTCGCAACCGGTAGGTTTATACCGTTATACTAAGTGAAATAAACAGTGCTTGACAACATATAACAATATTATAATTTTATTATAAACAGTAGAACTTAGCTTAATTATTGATATTTTACATTTATTTTTCAATCAACCAATATGTTAAAGAAATGAATATTAGACTGAAATATTTAAAAAATGTACCAGCAGAATTGACCCACAATTGCAAAAAACATTATATAAAAGTGTTGACAACCATACAGCTCTAAAGCATATAGTATATAAAGTTGGCACTAAAATGCTGTTCTTGACTATCATCTCAGTAAATTTTAATACTATCCAGAATCCATAATTAAAAAATTAATGTATTAAAACTATGATGTAATGTACAACATATCTAATATTTTCTCAAATTTCTTTGAAAACTTGTTTGACTTGTATGAAGAGAAATCTTAAATGTAACAGTTATTTAAATTTAACTATATTATAGGTATAAACATTTCTTAATAAATGAACTTTGGGTCAAATAATTAACATAATACCACAATTAACTTAAATAAATGTGTCAACCTCTACTTTAAATAATATATTTATTAACTTTAACATAAACGAGTAAATTATACAAATATATGGTTTAATAAAATAAATTATTATCAACTACATGGATGTTCTTTAAACATAAGGTAAAGTTAAAATAAATGCTTTGTAAGTAAAATAGTTATATTTTTAACCCTTCAAAATAAATATTTAAAAAACGTTCACATTTATTTTTATGAATGATATTAATTTTAATCTTGTTCGATATTTTAAATATTTGAACAGTTTAAGTAGTATAAAATGTATTACGAGAACATTGTAATATGTCAATGCATTTAAGTAAGCAGAATAAAGACACCCAAAACAAATGCATTCATAAAAAAGATGTTTTAAATACAACGAAAAAAAGAGCATGTTGTTGGTAAGGACATTTGAAGAGAATGAAGTACGCAAGAATGTAAGTGTACAAATAGGCCGCCGCCGTTTGACAAAAGTTGGCGCCACCAGTAAGTTATGGTTAAAATTGTCAGATGTAAAACGTCATTGTCGTAAGGTTGGACATCTGTCAACAACGTAACGTTGAAATATTAGTGAATTTTTATCAGTATAATATATTCTTTTGTGTGCGAAAATTTCAAGTTTTGAGCCGCATAAGCGTCATTTGCGGAAACTTTTGATTTACTTCTTCAATTTGAAGAAATCTGCAGCTTAGGCTCATCGATTGCTTGTGAGGCTGCATATGGTGAGGCTGCCTTAACTGAGAGAAGTTGTCGTGAGTGGTTTCAAAAGTTTAAAAACGGTGAATTTGACATCGAAGACAAACAACAATATAAAGATGTATAATATATTTTGAAACGTGAAGTTAGAAATATGAATAATAGAAGATTGTGCATGACGAAATATATGAATATACAGGCAAATCTCCTGGCTCCGCAATATACGTGATTGGACGGCATTAAGGGCGTTGGTGATCTTTTTCGGGCTACCGGGGACAAAGATATCTACTCTTAAGTAATATTCAACGTTGAGGAGACCTGATATGACACTGAGAAGAAGAAGATAGTAAGCAAAATAGGTTTCTTAGGAAAGAAACGTATGTAGATCAGTTCTTTCTGCCTTCCTCGCAGGGGATATGGCATGAAATACAGTAATTATAACATTTTGAAAACCCATAAAACTACAAAACAAAACGCTTTTTTTAATTACACCTTCATTGCATACAGTACAACCTGGCGAATTTATTACCATGTGACAATACTTTCCAGCCAACCATAAATTGTTTAAGATACCTAAAGTGAAACCAGAAAATGTTAGAACGCTTTTTAATAAAGTTGGGTACGAAAAATAAACTAATTCGAAGTATATTGTTTGAAAAATGCGTCAGGCCAACCAGAATTTGGAGATCTTCAGTATGACAAATTGAAAACAATTAAAAAATTTACCTGCTGTAAAGAAATAACAATTAAAGAAAAATGTTTATTTTTTGTGATACATCCATATAAAAAAATACTTTTCAAATTACATAAAAACGATATCGTTTGTGATAAAAATACAAAGCAAATGAAAAAAATTCGCAATTCAACTTTTCTCGTAATATTTTTGAAACATGGTGGTGACTTAATGGATGATGACTTAGTGAGACATTTGAAATCGCATGTTTCTCTGAAAATCGCTCACTGTCAAAAATAAAAGCTTAACATGTCTTTTGGATGCAACAAAAGAATGAAAATGCTCCCTCTAATTTTTGGGAACGTTTCTTTCTATTAAGATGACATAAGATATTATCAACATTCTGCAAACATAAAATACATTTTTAAAACTTAATAAAAATAATAATTTTAAATTCAATAGATTCTTTGTTTTCGATAAGTAATAAAGTGTTTTATACTACTAAATAATCTGAGCATCGCGATTCCCATGGTAGCCTTTGATGACTTCTCTCCACTGCACTCCGCAGTTCGAAGGGCTGTTGTTAAGGGTAGTTCTATTACGTCTTTATTTGGACCTTCCAACGCATTAGGACTTTTCCTCTTGTGCATCGTCTGTTTCCTTGACCACCAGCAATATTTCCAATTTATTGGAGTACGGTAACTTCATCGTCGTCGGGGCAAATGCTGTCATCTGGATATATATTTATTAATTGAACACTTTTATTGCAAATACAATCTAACTGACTTATTTCCAAGCGGCAATCTCTTTCAACCAACCAGACAAAAGTAAATGAAGCAAGTTACATGGTCGCATATATCGTTCAAATGACTATTCATCCCCACGAAATCCATAAACACATTCGTGAGCATGTGCCCACAAACCCGACAAAGACGGACAATCACCCGAACATTATTTTTCATATAAAGTGAGATATCATCAATCAAAAGAAAATGAAGGGATGGTGGAGAGGAAAGGAAAAGAAAAATCAGGAATGAAACACGTTATTTCACTGACTAGAAATTAACGGTTTTTTCAGTCGCTTCTTAAAGCATGCCAAGGACGGAGCGAGTCTTATATTGGTTTGTAACTGATTCCAGAGTCTCACTGCATGGACAGAAAAGTACGACGTAAAAATATATTTGATATCTCATATTTGAGAGTTTTTTCACCAATTGCAATCCCGCTATCCCAGTTTTAAAGTAAATTATTATACTCGTATTCTCCGTACGGATTAAACATAATATTATATACCCTATCACACTTTAAACTGTTTGGTCTTAATGTTGTTGACTTTTACTGTCACAAATCTATGTTATTAAACGAACTGATAACGTTCAGAAGGTGTGCTGATACTCCCATCTGTAGAAAGACACTTTCTCCATGTCACATTTTCTCCAATTTTGCTCAATCAAATGCTTTTTTTTTTTTTTTCATATCAACAAGTTTGAAATAATGCTGGAACCTGAAATTCACCGCAATTTGTTATCAACTGTCGGGTATTGAGAATTCGTTCTTATATTTTCCCTTTATTACCCTCCCTGTTCTTTTGGTATCGGTCAGTTGATGTAAAGCCTATTTCTTAATATATTACTACAAAATCAAAGCAACGAGTTTATTAAAAAAATTAATCACTACAAATCAATACGCATATTTACCTTATTTCTATTAAATCTTAAATTGAAAATTCTTAATATATAATATTGCGTTTATTTCTCTTGATTTCCCAGTTTAAAAAAAAATTGCGAAAAGTTTTGTACTTATTTTTTAACTTGCAAAAGCTTACAATTGTCTATTTATAAATAATTTGATAATGAAGAGCATTATTTTATTTGTATAGGTACCCTTCAACAAATACAAATTGGTTACTTAGACATGTTAGAGGGCGTAGCTTAGAGAGCGCTACATTTTTTCAAGCCTTCAGTTGTTTATAAAAACATCGGGAGTCGGCACATAAATCGTTGTTCATCGTCATAAATGTTGGTAAAACAACCGCACGTAGACAGGCTACAATTAACAATACTAACGCTACACTCGTCTAGTGCGCGTTACTATTATTACCAGTCGAACTTTTAAACCAGGCTATATATAACCAATTGTTTTAAACCAACGTTAGTTAAATCATAAATTCTTTGATCTAATCTGACAATCGTCTAAAGTCTAAACAACCAGGTCACGGGGGTTGTATTAGATTGAGCAGTCGAGATACGCCAGTATTAATGAGTCTATCAAAATATTTGCAAGCTTATGTATCAGCTCATCTGAATATTCCTCCACTTAATACTGTTTTTCATAGTTAATTGAGACGTCGTTGGTTAAAATTTGTTGTATTTTAAAATGTGTTTTTGATTTTTTTTAAATATCGTGAGTATCCAAAAGGTGGAGATATGTTACCTGAGCAATTGACTTAATTTGCATAAACAACTTTAAAATCCTTGTGAATGCGTGTTTGGTGTAATGTACATAATATGTTATCTAGAAAGTACGAGTATGTAGCTTCATATTTCTCGGATAGACGTCGTTAAGACCAAATTTACGTTAACTAGTTCATTTCAAACTTAATAAATGTATATTATTATGCAAGGTAACAGTTTAGCGCATTTTTTCGGCGTTCGTTTACCCAAATTGCTTGAGTAGCTTTTTTGGCATAATTTTGAAAAATAAACAAAATAAGTTTTTGAAAATAAAGTCAGTGCATCGGGGTGAACATTTGGCAAACACATATATTCCTAGAATCTCGCAGCTGCTCAATGAGGTTGTCTCCTCTCTCCTTCCACCCACAGTCCCCAGCCCGAATGTTTACCGTTAGAAGCTTGTATGTCGGTACCAGTTCGAACATAATTCAATCTCGTTTGTGCTCCCTGATAATGAAAGGAAATCATTGAAACCGGTAGGGTTATACCGTTACAAAAAGTAGAATAAACAGTTTTTGATAAAACAAATGAAAAAAGATTGTTTTTTATGCTTGATGCCTTTTTACTACCAAAAAGAAAAAAAATGTGACACAAACTAAAAAAAGGATATGTAGTGTATGGCGATAAGGCAGTGAGCGATCATATTTGTTAAATCAAGTTGAAAAAAATAATCATTTCGATATGACAGTCAAAGCTGGTGTAAAGGACGATTACCACTGATTACGACCAAATCAAGGCTTTGATCAAGAGCAACCAGCATTTTAGTACACGAGATTGCTAAGATACTGAAAATATTAAAAAAAAAAAACCCGTCCATGAGCATTTGGTGCCCTTGTATGTTTTAATTTAATCTAACAATACGAAATTACTTTCTTTACAACCCAATGTACTGAGAGCATATTTTATTAAGGTGGCGTTTTCCGATGTGTACAGGTCACAGTACATCCATGGTTCTCAATAAAACAAGGTTTTAAGATGTATTTTTTTAAATCGTGCTTGCATTGACTACTTGTGCAGAACTAATTTCACTTTTACTCAATTGTTCACTTCATGGCGTTCAGAACAGAAGATCCGAAAGAAAGTTGGGAATGAAAAGCATGAAACGAAGTTGAGAAATCGATGCTGTAGCTATGAAGTTCTGCAGAGACTGCATTGGAGCTGCTTAAGAGGCACTCGAGGAAGTTATCTTTGAAAACTTTAATGAAATAATTCAAAGTGAGAAAACTCTCTCTCAAAGCCTATTTTACAGTTTTGACTACCGTTAATATCCGTTGAACTATTTGTTTAGAGGTCGAAAATAATAAGTGAGTTTCTGCTCCGCAAAAACCTTAATGGCTGTGGAACAAACTATGAGTTTAATCAGAGTAACTGGTACGAAAAAATGGAGATAATCTTTAAAACAAGATTTTAAGAAAAAATAAATGCTTTTGAAACATGGTTTTTTATTTTTTATGTAAAGTGTGCAGGCTTATTGTATTTTCAGACCAAGCAAAAATTCATTAAAAAGGCTTTACGTGAAAAAACCAGATCGGTATATTTTTGTTACCTTATAATCAAACTCACGTATCGATAAAAAAAATCATCTTGTGACAATACTCACACGCGTTAGACGTCTGCGAGTGTTAATGTTGTATATCCACCTGCATTCATATTTTCATCACGTACGTTGACGAACTATGAGTTATTTGCCCACGCGAAGACTCTATTACAGTAATATTGTATGTCAAATATTATTGTCTCCCAGCCAAGCTTATCAACATGTACTATATGTATCATCATTAAAAAATATGGAGAGGTACCATACAAAAAGGAAGAAAAGTGTCAAAGAAAATCATTCTACCAATAAGTCACAAAAGTTGTCAATCAATAGAAACTAACATTATTTTATCACACAAACTTCACAAGATCTCTAAAAATATTTTTAAATTTAAATATGTATTGATTTGAGGAATTATACAAATATATTTTTGTTTTCATTTTTCCTGATTTTTTTTTGTTACGGCTGTGACTCTCCTGAGCCCTGGATTGTCATAAGCTTGTATTACATGTGTGGTGGTATGTAGTATAAATATACGTACTCCTTTCACATATTTTAAGTTTATGAGTCATGTTTATGTTAATACATTTTGTAAAACCTTGAGTTCGTATTCGTAACTTTTTTAATTGTTGTTTAAATATGTACAATGCACTGAATACATTTTTAAAGTTTTCCAAACTATCAACTTCCCGTTTAAGACGAAATTTATTCCGAAATACAAAGCTTGATGAATATATTTGCCCAATTCACTCTTATAAAAAGGGTTGTATTTTAAAGTTTCAATAAACATATTAAAATTATGGTATAGCGTGTTGCTTATTTTAATATGTCATGATGATCTTGATTTGTATTCAATGAATATAGACTCAGGAATGCGGATATAAATCGATAAGTGGACAGCGGGTAAATAAATAACAAGTCTTGACAGTTGAATGAATGACAATAATAATATGTTTATTTCTCGGCGTGCGAGTAATTTATACCAATGAGTGAACCAATTCGCGATATATATCTGCCTTGCTCTAGCGCATGAATCGGCGGTAGATTATTTATTTGTATTTGGAGATGGCTAGCCAATTCGCAGACACTGTAAATAGTAAATATTGTTGTTGTTCATATCGTGTGACAATCCTTGAATTCTTCATCGGTCATTGACCCTGTATGTTTACTATCTGACAATAATAAATTTAATTTTAATTGTGTTTAACAATTAACTTATTATTTTGACAATTATTCATTTACTAGGTAGGTATCCTACAATGGTTTATAACTTAGGTTATATATTTTTTAATAAAACTAATGTTAATATTTACCTCAAGTGTGTGTTAAAGAAATACAAATACACTTTCAATATATTTAACACGAAGAAAATAAATCACGAAAATTACCTCCAAGACTAAAAACTTTACTCAGTAATATTTTTTTACATAAAAGTTAACTAGAGGTTCGTTATAAATACATATGTAAGAGTGTATTACCACAAAACAACATTTTTTTAAAGAAAAAAGTTTATTTTTCTTATTATATAATGAAATTATTACGAAGTGATGCAAAAAATACTGTTTACTGTTATACTACGAGTATTATATATTAAACCTTTTAACACAAGTAGGAAATAATTTAGAAGGATAAAAAAATGGTTGTAACAATATAAATTATTTTTAAAAAGTAATATTATCGCCTTAGGTAACATCGTAGATTCTGGAAACATATAAAAAAGGTAATAATATCGCCTTAGGTAACATCATAGATTCTGGAAACATACAAAAAAGGTAACATTATCACCTTAGGTAACCATAAATTCTGGAAACATACAAAAATAGCCTAATTTTAATTCAAAATAAAAAAATATGTTAATTTTAGTGTAAATGTTAAGAGAGTTGTAGTTTTGATGTGTCAAAAAAAAGGTTTTATTTTCTCCACTTTCCTTTCAATGTGCAAAAAAACTTAAATTTTTTTACAATTGTTTTGACCGGAATTAAATACTTTCGACTAATTTAAGACGTTTCCTTAGATTTCGTGCTTGACGTCGTTAGAAAATAAAATAAAAGGATAGAAAACAATTCCTTTCGGCAACCAAATCGCAAATATTTCGCAAGTTTCGTGATGTTATGCAATAAAATTATCTAAAATACCTCACTAAATATAGTTATTCCGCCAAAATGAGGGTTATATTAAGTTATGCTAATGTTCGCATAAACTAAAGGTGCGTGCACATTAATGTTACTTCCTGTCATTTCGATCTTGCAAATTGCACAAGGTAAAATATCCGGGTTTTGCTTTATTCGTTGTCGGTTAATATGTTATTTAAATTATATTTTTTCTTTCTTTATTATTAATTCACACTTTACATGTACCTGCTTAATTCTGGTTGGATTCCTAATGACGGGCAAATACAATGTCCTAATTTATTAAATATTTCGGATTTAACTTCAACAAAATATTTAGCATAAAATACTTTTTACTCAACTTATACGAGTACATCAATCAATGCGAAAAGTTGTCTGCCTATAATCTCAAGGCACTATGCAAGCTCGATGATCCTGGTTTGTAACGAAAATAATACCTAGGTCCAACTTGTATCATGTTTCATCAGATGTGTAATTTTTTTGCATTCTTCGATTATTTACTGCTGTTTTATTTTTGCTTAGTATTTAATCTCTCTTTTTTTAATCATTGTTTTATACAACTTTTGTGATGTATGCATATTTTAGCTCTACATTCTTTAAATTATGATTTGCTTCTGTATTATGGTTTGCAAATTATAAAAAGTTTCTATTAAAAAGAGTCTCCTAAAGGACACTCCAGCTTGGGACTAGAGTTCACTATTGTCGAAAGATTTGAAGTACTACAAAAATAAATATAGATAAGTTGGGTGTAAGGATAGACAGGTGATGGCTGCGAACATTAGATTAGGCATTTCTTCGCATTTATACATGTTTGGAAAACAGCAGAAAAATAACCAAGGGAAGACCAACCATAAAGAAACCTTTGTGTTATGTTTACATAAGTTAAGTTGATGTTAATTCTTAACGCAAATTTAAAACTATCTGGAAAATTTACCACATTTTTAAAGATACTCCATATTTTATGGCAATGGACTTGTAAATGCTGAAGAATGAAAGCAGATGACCATGGATTGTCCTAGGTAAAAAAGTATTATTATAAAAGGGCAAGCTCTGAATACGTGTGTGACAATTATAAGTAGGTAATAATAAGGCTGAACATTTTAATCCGTCGTCCATTATTAATATTAGCCAAAGATAAATGGATCGAAGTTACAACAGATTATTTAAAGTACCCGGCGGTAAGTAATTCACATCGAGATTAAACTCAAAACGTATGAATGACAGAGACGACGCTCTATAAAGATGATGTATTACTTACCACCGGGTACTGTAGATCCCACTTAAAAATAATAATAAAATATCTAATTGCAGGCTTTAGAACAAACAGGTTATATGAGAGTATAAACTGAGATCTAATAAAGAAACTCATAAATTGATGAGAAAATCACTAAAGTAGGCATGGATAGGTCATGTAAGAACATTTCAATTAACACGAACAAGCAGACCGATACAGAGAGTTTAAGATAACCTTAGAAGGTTGGAAATAGGGAGAACTTTAGAGACCAAGATACACTAATATATTCATCCTTCTGAGAGGGATTTTTTTTAACAAAATAATATCTTTTTTAAATGCAGAAAACACATACTAGATATTAACGATAATACTATTTGATGCGAGATACCGGAATCTAGACTGACCTAGTAAGAAGAACTTTATCTAATTCCTGTGTTTCTGACGAGACCTATAGGGGTGACGGTAGCTTTAAATATGTAGTATAGAGATAAGAAGTGATAAGTACTGTCAATTGTACTAGAAAGTACAAGACAGCATAGATAAGGTGCTAGGTGAAATAATCTTATAAAACGTCAACATCTTGAAAGGCAGCAACACCGATCCGAGCTGAAAATAACTAAAATGTCAATCACATATTTTAAAAATGTCATACCATCATTAAGAATAAACTATTGAATCTTTGCGTGGGATACTAGCATATATAATTAGTAAGTTATTCTCAAAAATGTTATGTTTGAATAATTCCTAAAAGTGGTTTGGATACGTCTAAAGTTTATTTCCAGATGCATGACTATTTCATACTTTAATAATTTCTCTAATTCTAAATTAACTATCCCTCTTTCAGAATTTATTATCAATCTCGATTAAGAAACTATTTCGTTATTTCCCGTCTAATAAAAGCTTCAATACATTGCTTTCCATGACATTAAAATACCACTAAATTGTACTATAATCTCGAAAAGGAATGTTATCATTGAAGAAAAACATCTACAGAATAGCTTTAACATAAATGCATTAAAAAAGAGTCGTTTTTTTTATCTAAGAGTAAAATGCCTTATCAAAATGATAATCATCAGATTTGATGGGTCGAACAATGTATATATATATTTGAATTTAAAAGATTGTATAAAATGCCTTGTTTTTTTATTGAAATATATTAACGTGCTTATGATATATCTAACGATATTTTATCCCGGCTATCTTGCATGAGAACTCATTATTATAAATCCGAATTTCATCGTGGAGTAGGCAACATCCTCCAGTAAACATATTTACTCTGGAGTATTAGGACTTGGGAGGAAATGGGAGTGTGTGGGAGTGAAAGGGGTTGACAGGCCAAGGAATGGGTTGAAACGAACCCTTACAGGTAAAGGTTTGGGGTGATACGGAGGAGAAATGTAAAACGTTGAGATTTCAATCATTATTACTTTTGCGTACGAAATATGTGAAGATGCCTAACCATCCCCCTATGGAAAGGTAATATTTAATATATTTCCACAAAAGAGGGTAACGTTTTACGACTGAAAAAATATTGTAAGCTCAAGGATGGGAGAAATGGATTAAAAGCCAAAAAAAATCTACCGAGATATTTAAAGAATTTTAAAGAAGACATACGTGACCTATTTTGTACAATGTTTATATTCCACCAAAGGCTTTTCTTTTCAGTTTATGATACTTGAAAAAGAGCTATTGTCTTATTTTTTTTTAAATTAGTGCTTTTTAAATCTTCCTTGCTGTCAAGAAATTTCCACATGGTAATGCGCCCTTCAGGTTAAAATGTACGCAACGGAAGGGTTACGTAATAAAATACAATTTAATGGCTCCCTTTTTCAAGTTTTTTAAGAAAAAGATAAACGTATATTTATTTACGAATAAGATATATTATGTCGACGGCCGTGGTCTAACTGTTAGCATTCAATCTAAGTAAGCAGGTGCCCCAGGTCTGATTCTTGGCGGATTAATTCCGGACTGGTTTTACTCTTAGACGATTTTACATCTGAATTTTTGTTTTTTCCGGAGCTTATACTCGTTTGTGTCTTATAATAACTTCTTCGAGCGCTACTGAGAAACGCAAAAACAGTATTACGAGTATGTAAATATTTTTTTTAACGAAATATTGCAACAGATTAAACATCCGGATTGACTTGGATCTTTGATCTCCTTGCCATCGGAGTTTTGTGTCTGATCCATCAAAACTGTGTACTTGCTGAAATTCAACAGCTTACATACAATAAATTAATATATGTACAAACATCTACCATCCACATAATGGCCGACAATCATATAATTATATTAAATTAAATTCTATAAAAGTCAACAGGACCTCAGCAAACGTTTTATCGCTGCCCTGGAGCCTCACAAGAGCAAGTCCAACCTACCTTTCCGTTATAAGTGCAGGCTTTCAAATCATCATCTGTTGCCTAACTAGTCCCCTTACAGTATTAACAGGGAAGACCAAGGTCTGAGTGAATGTGATGAAATGCAAATAGCCTGAACGAGTGGACATGTTCTCATTCATCCCTTATCACTTCGTTCGTATTCTGTCATACATTTTCACCCCTTGTATTATTTTAAGTACACGCATTAACTCGTCTCTTAATCTTGTTTTACGTCCAAGTTTCACTACTATTAATCAAAGTTGGTACTAAAATACTATTGTGGACTATTATCTTTGCAGATTTTGATACTGTCTATCCAAGCATATATGTTTTAATGCCTCATCGGTTTATTCGTCTATTATTTTCGTATAAATCAACAATCTGTTCTACTCTACTGCTCTTGGGAAGAGAATACTAGCTGTCCTGCTATGTGATTTGTGGTTTGCCTGTCCATCGGATGCCAAATAGATCGTTTCAGAAAAATGAATCGAGATAAACGTAAATTTTGAAGTATTTTCCCATGTTTGTGCTAGTGTCATATTTTTATCTACGAGTATTCTATCTAATGATGTCGATATCGATCCGTCGTTATCAAGTATGATTTTCAGCCGTTATATGGATGGAGGACACCCGTGTGTGCAATATATTGTATTTCAGCAAGCACACATTATTTACAAATTTAACGCGAACTCCAAATAGTATGTTTTGAAAACCCTTTTAACTACATTGATCTCTTTTTTATCTTCATCAAAGCTGGCTAAAGATAATACTGTATTTTAAAGTTTTATAAGCGCTAGTTGTTCAATACTGGTGGTTTACAAGCTATCAAGATTTTTTAAAATCATGCTAGTATTAGCGCTAGTTGTTCATTTCTGGTGGTTTACAAGCTATCAAGATTTAAAAAATCATGCTAGTATTAGCGCTAGTTGTTCAATACAAGCTATCAAGATTTAAAAAATCGTGCTAGTATTAGCGCTAGTTGTTCAATACTGGTGGTTTACAAGCTATCAAGATTTAAAAAATCATGCTAGTATTAGCGCTAGTTGTTCAATACAAGCTATCAAGATTTAAAAAATCGTGCTAGTATTAGCGCTAGTTGTTCAATACTGGTGGTTTACAAGCTATCAGTATTTAAAAAAATCATGCTAGTATTAGCGCTAGTTGTTCAATACTGGTGGTTTACAAGCTATCAAGATTTAAAAAATCATGCTAGTATTAGCGCTAGTTGTTCAATACTGGTGGTTTGCAAGCTATCAAGATTTAAAAAATCATGCTTGTATTAGCGCTAGTTGTTCAATACTGGTGGTTTACAAGCTATCAAGATTTAAAAAATCATGCTAGTATTAGCGCTAGTTGTTCAATACTGGTGGTTTACAAGCTATCAAGATTTAAAAAATCATGCTAGTATTAGCGCTAGTTGTTTAATACAAGCTATCAAGATTTAAAAAATCGTGCTAGTATTAGCGCTAGTTGTTCAATACTGGTGGTTTACAAGCTATCAAGATTTAAAAAATCATGCCAGATTTTAAAAAACTAAACGTTTCAAAATATTTTGCTTTTTAAGCATGATGAGCAATGTACTGAATACAGTTTGACAATGCTTTTGTAAAGAGAAACAGATCTGTCGATTGAATTTAAATTATTGCGTAGATTTATTTTCATATGATAATATAAAATCATTCTGTATTAAAATAGAGCTCGACAACATAAATACCAAATCAATTAATAGCATTATAACATATTTAATATAACATATTTTTGTAATATTTTCTATTAAAATGTCATTAAACCTTTGAAATAAATAAATAATTATAATAATTCTAAAGTTTCAAGCTTTGATAACAAATTAAATATCTTTTAAAATTCTTAAAAAATCAAAGATTTTATCAGTGTTTCCCAGAGTTCCGTTTCCTATAGTTAAACCTCCAACACGCCTAATTACACTGTCAATCGTCTAAGATAATTCTTAGCTAAGATCTGTCTCAGATATTTCGAGAAAATTTATCGAAAATAATATAAAATATATACGGCTTTAATTACGATAATTTGTCACTTGAGATTATCTTCATCTCATTAAAAATTAATTATACACATTTTGCTCTTTGTTTGTGGATAAATAATTAAATTTATAATTTTTTTAATTATTCTATATATAAATACATCTTTTACATTAACTTTTCATTAATTACTTTTTAGTACAATTTAGTGAGCATAGATTACTTCAAAGATACCGATTTAACATCCCTCCAATAGTTTGAACTTAAGAAACCTCATAGATATCACTTTTTCATCAGCCTGTAGTCATTCTTGATATCGCATTATTCAAGACATCCTGTAAATTTATGTTGCTCGATTGACCTTTGGGATTTTCTGACTTGGGTTAATGTTGCCAGGTTTTGAAATGATTCCGCCTAACCTTTATAAGATTACTTCATTTATAAATATTTCCATAAATATTACTAAGAAGGATTAACGTTATACTCGTATTATCTTCAAACGTTATACTCGATAAACGTTATATTCGTATTATCTGGTTCATTTCACTTCTTACGGATTCTATATATATTTACTTAGATTCGATTGTAAATGGAAAACTCAAAAAAATTAAGAATGGAAAAAAATACAACATATTCGGAAGTAATCATCAAATAAATGAAGAAGAACATTCAAACATACATACAATTAAGTCATTCCCTGTTGGGGCAGGCAGAGTTAGAGGTAGAGGACAGAGCGCCAGACTTTCCTAACACGGCATATTCTTAGCTTCCTCCACATACAAATACCTTATTTTACAACTTCTACGATTTCTCTGACTTTCCATATTTCCTTCTTTAAAAGTATAATTCACTTGATCCAACCATACTTTCCTTTGTTTTCTCTCAAATAGCTTCCCCTCATATTTGCACTATGTATTTGTTTCGTACGTCTTTCCTCTTTCATTCGATCCACATGCCCAACCCATTCCAGTGTATTCTTCTTTATCTTATTAAACACATCATCCTTAAGCACATTAATATCTTATTACTTCATCTAAAATTTTTATACATTGTCACCCCGTGTATTATACCCGTTTTCGCGCTTTTCTCCAGCGTTTGTTCGGCTTCGTCATTTTCCGCGTTTCACTCCCATACATCACAGTTGACAAGAAAATAATATAATGAATTTCGCAAATCTTTGCAAATTTCGATAAAGCCAGGTATATGTCTTGTTGCCCCATTGACTTTGTTTTCTAACGCTACATGCTGTTCGATATCCCTCTTAGTTCTTTCAGCATCTGAGGAATTACCACCAAAATAGCAGAACTCCTCAACATGCCACAATTTTTCATTATTTACCCATATATATAACACATTATTTACCCATATATCGCATTATTTACCCATGAATCGCATTTTCTTTCCTTTTGACACTTTTTTTCCACTATTACGTTGGATTTCGCAAGATTCATTTTCAGATATTTCTACAATTCATCACAAGTATTCTATACAAACAAAATTATAATTGTCAATAAAACTATATCATCTTTAGACATTCCTAAGCAATGATAATTTAACTTGTTTAAACAATTATGGCCTTTCTTTGTAAAAATCTATATTTAATGAAATAAAAATAAAAATATCATAAATACTCAATTAAATCACGTATTACTTGCCCCACAAGAGCAAAAACAATATTTGTAGTCACTTCTTACCTATTTCCCTTAAGACAATTAACAGTGTAAGTAATATATACTCGTATTATACTTAAAAAATATAGAGGAAGAAAACAAAGCTGACAATATTATTTTTATTTCAATAATACGAGTGCTTTTATTCCAACTATATTTCTCAAGTTTAAAATTTCAAAAAAAAAAAAACTTTGTTATAAGATTTTACCAATACGTATTTTCTTATAAAATGTTTTTCAGCTTATATTTGAAACTTACAATATTTACCGGAGCGAAAAACCTCTTCACAAAATATTCGCGACTTCTAACCTCGAGATGTATATTTTCGGGAAAGTTTAAATTATATAGAAAATATTGTAGATAAAAACTTTTGCATAAACAAGTAATAAGTTGGAGGAACTTTGAATAACCGCCTAAAAATTATGATTACAAGGAATCTCGGTGTTAAAAAGCCAGTTTAAATGTGCCTATTGTTCCGATTACAGAAATGTTTTGGTGTTTTATTGTTCCTGGAATCATTTGTTACATCAGGTATACGAAACCTTTTTATAGTTTTAATTTAAATATTTTTCAATAATAATTAAATATTATAGGTAAGGTTACAATCGTGGCTCATGACACTTAAATATCAAGAGAAGTTACTGAACTACAAAAATCGAATACAATGAAATACAATTGGCCCAAAACAGGCAGAAGCAGAAGAGGGGAAACTGATATATAATAAAGGTACTGAACTAAAAACTCAAAAATTTACGAGAAAACCTTTTATAACTTGCGACATAAGGTCGCTTAGGTTGGATATGGATAAGTTGTGTGAACAAATCTTACATGGTGTTGACCTGGTTGACAAAGCCCATCGCCATGAAAGAAATCCACTTGACATAACAAAACATATACTTTTAAATATTGTGTATCAGGATAATAGGAGGCCGGAAGTAGACTCTAATATAACAATCATTCGTGAGGTTAAGGCACCACGTGAATTTAATGACATTACTGGTCTACATAAGGTAGTGACGTTCCTTTACTTACACTCAACTAATAAAATCAGTGCATCGAGGTGAACATCTGGCAAACACATATATACCAAGAATCTCTCCGCTGCACGCCGAGGTCGTCCCATGCCTCCCTCAGCCCCCAGTCCCTAACCCGAATGTTTACCGTTAGAAGCGTGTATCTCGGTGCCAGTTCGAACAGAATTCAGTCTTGTTTGTGTTTTACTGATGATGTGGTGAAAGCCTTGAAACCGGTTGGGTTATACCGTTATAAACAGTGTTTGATAAAACAAATTACAATAATAAACATTAATTTTGTAATATTGTTAATATGTAAGTAAAATTGAGTTCGAGTCACGAATCAAAACGCCCTTAAGGAGAGTTAGCTCAGTAAGCGATGCTACGAGTATCATATATAAGAATTCTTATCGTTATTATTGTTATTTTCGTCGTAGTTCGTCGTCGTGCCTTCGAGTTTTCCTTTATTTCTTCTAACTTTCTCATCCTCAAGTGAGTGAGCCGTAGCACACCGGCAACACCGCTGTACTGGATCCGATGGCCCACCTGCATTGAGACGGTTGGAGCAAAGTGGTGTGTTTTTCATTTTCTTTTTTTCATGTTTGAATATATTATATATGACTGAAGTCATAGGTATCCTTACACTATTATTTTTAATATGACCATATGAGGTATTGCATTTTTAAATATGTTGAAAAAGCTTAACTTATAAGAGATATAACCCTTTCGTTGTATATAGTACAATCGGATGGGTTTAATAATGTGAAGCAATCTTTTTCAACAATCAACAAGAAAATTTGTTCAAGAGGAGTAAAATGAGATTGAAACTCTTTTTAAAAACTTAGATTACAATAAAAATTCTACCAGCTAACCCAGGGCTAGAAGACAAGCTTCTTTCTAACCAAACTACAGGGGTCATCTAACTGTTAAAAAAAACAACGTTTCACTCTTTCTAGTTCTACATTAACAAAAA
The DNA here is from genome assembly GCA_949825065.1 of Odontocerum albicorne. Classification (NCBI taxonomy): domain Eukaryota; kingdom Metazoa; phylum Arthropoda; class Insecta; order Trichoptera; family Odontoceridae; genus Odontocerum; species Odontocerum albicorne. The sequence goes on along the minus strand of OX463846.1, from coordinate 6,436,030 downwards.
AGGAATATATTAAACGTAATTGTTATTTTTTGAGGAAGACGTCAAACAAATGTGCTTTTTTTAGACATCAACATCAACCAAAAAAGTCTTAATGATAACGATGTAGAAACCTTTAAGAAGGTTTTTATGTCCACTTTTATGGGTAGATGTTACATGATAATGGAAACACGCAAGACGCAATTTTAGCCACTTGACGGCGCCGGGGAATTTTTATGTATGTTAATTTTCAATTATTGTAAAATGAGGCAAGTTCCAAAAGAACTAAATGTTACCCTATAAAATTTAAGTTCTTTTTTAACATACATGCACACTATCACGTCAATTCCTTGTCAGGGTAGTCAGAGGGAACAGAGTGTTAGACTTTCCGATCTTGACACACACTCCTTTGCCTCTTTTAAATCCATATAGCTTCTATGAATTGACAGACTTTTTACATTTCCTTCTTTTAAAATATTATTCACTAAATCCTACCATACTTTCCTTGATCCTCATCTACCACGCTTAAAACGCAGATTCGCACAATACTCGTATATTTGTTTTATTAGTATTTATGCATTCATTCGTTCCACATGTCCAAATCATCTCAAAGAGCTCTTTATCTAACTCAACACATCAGTCTTAAGTTCACATCCATTCCTTATCTCTGCTTATAATTATTTTGTATTACACTTATGTTACATTGTAAACACTATAACTTGGTGAGCTTATTGTTATATAGCAATCTATTTCAATCAACCAGAAGATGTTACAGAGTTCTTTAGTAAAAATCAGATTGGAATCCTTTTTAAAAAATGTAGGTTCCATCGGGAATAGAATGCGAAATACCTGATATAGGAGACATGCATCTTACTAACTTGTCCACTTATTTTGTTAGCTTTAAAATATTTTTTTTATTTTAAAGTACCTAATGTGAAAAACATTTAAAAAATTACGTATTCATATGGTTCAAAAACCATCTGTTGGTATCTCATTATATACCATCAGTAAATCATGTGCCGCGTCCAAAGAACCAACAAAACACGGCCCTTAGAAATATTAAAAGTAAATTTAGCAGAAAACATGCTCCGGCCAGCACCCGTGATTCGGTGCGCACAAAGTTTATGCCCAGTTCTGGGCAATAAAAATGATTTATTCTTAACTGCTAATGATAACCAAATAAGTCAGAAAATCAAGCATCGCCCAATAAACACTTCTCTTGGCAAAGATCTTATGCTGAGGTTCCAAAAACAAAATTTATATATTCATCGTTTACATGGGTTCTTCGTGTTTAACATATTATTGTAGTATCGAATGCTGTATGGGAGGGAGGCCAGTAAATACTGACATGTACAATGATAATTTAAAAATATACAAATCTTTTACTTAACGATTATCATAAAGGGTATAATACTTACTGAAAGATGCAGAGGATGGACCAAATAGTATTTATCACCTATGTATCTAAGCTCTGCGTTTATAACACTTCTTCTTATTTTCGAAATCGAGCTTTAAAATCAGTCACTTTAGAGATGAACCTCGCTATCGAGTTTAAACTCGGCAAATAAACCACACTTTTTATATAAAGACTTCGGTACTGCTGGACCTGTTCCCTTAAATAGTCTACGCGAAATAGATAATCTGAGAACTTTTGAAGGAAAGTTATAAAAGTTCTTTCACACAAGAAAATATCAAGGAAGCCTTGGGGTGACTAGCTATACTTAATAGTGCCAAATAAAAAATCACCAGATTCTTTTAATTTTTCTCGATACCGTATCACAGTATATAAGCTGATTAGGTAGATATCCTCAAAGCTCATTATCTGGTAGTATCTACATACACGCATATGAGAGTCAAACAATCCTCAGTGATGAGTGTGTATCCAACAGTTTACTTAAGCGTAATAAGTAAGTCCTTTTGGTATCGTGAATCAAGAATTCTATCGTGCGTTCTAAGATCAGTGGGATATTTGTATGCCTCACAATTTGTACTCATCCCCATTTGTCTTCGGCCACTATTATCAAATCACCCTCTATACTTCTTGCTCAATGTACATGCAACGTTAAAAGTGGCACGTTATTCTAGACTTCTAGTTCTAGATCAATTTAATATATTATAATATGGCCAGCCAGTTTAAACGCATAACCAGCTGCTTGCTTCCATAAAACACTATAACAGAACATTTGCCGATTATTGATTTGTCACAAGAGCGTTCAACATAGTTTTCAAGCGTAACATCAGATATCTGATATTTGATAAACAATATTTAAAGCAAACTAGATCACATATTCCTTAGACTTACAAATAAGAAATGCACGTAGATTATTAAAACACGGTTTTTTTTTGCAAATGATGTACAGAGTGTGGAAGAAAAAACTCCTGATTTTAAATTTTTTACATAAAAAGCAACAGAAGTGTTTTATTTTACAGTCAGAAAGAACAATGTTTTTCCTTTTTTATTTTATTTTGAAAATTCGATAATTTCAATGCCGACCTTCGTCGGAAGAAAAAAAATTAGTTTAAAATTTGAAAAACATTCGCTTTTTACTTTGTTTTCAAAATAAAAAACAATATAGACCTTCCTCGGTAAAACCTTACCTTATAGTTCGGTATTACCCTCCTGGTCATTTCTGATGGTACCACCCCGATTTCACGCTAGATTGCAGCTTTCAGTTTAATTTATCTCGGCCTGTGTTTGTTGATTTAGCCTTTAGGTGCATCAAAAGATAGAAGTTACAAGGAGCAGGATCAGAGGAATGTGCTGGTTATACGGATCTACCTGGCAGCCAGATTAGGTATCCTGGAAACATATCTTAGAACTTTCAAGAATGTTCTTTTAGAACTTACATGGATACTCTCACCGTTTGAGCAGTGGTGAAACATTATGGCTGAATTTCCAGGTTCGTAGAGTTACGTGACATTCACCACTTCATGCAATGATAGATAATAATTTTATATGGTATACGCTACTCAAAAACATATTTTGCCGTATACCTCACCACTAGCGTTTAAACAGCAAATCTGGAAGTTATTTGTATTGCGCCATCTATGCCATATGTGTGTTATTTCGTAAGTCTTAATTTTATTGATAGTTAATTTAATATCCATAGATTATACTCGTATATAAAAACAGTTAACTATTTTGAAAAATCTAACATTTATTGAATTTTTCAAAAGGTAACTTGTTTTCTTTAGAATATTGAGAAAAATTAGGGATGAAATCTGAGTACCGAAACAAAAAAGAATTCTCCCTTCTACTTATTTAATCTCGAACTTTTGATGATTTAATTTTAAAATATATTTTATTTTCCACCACATTAAAAATATATAACAATTTATTGAGTTCAATAGTGCGATTATGCACTTGAACTTTATTTATTTGAAAGAGTTCATTCTTATGAACCTTAAGTAACATTTTGAATGAAAAGGCTTGAAACCACGCTATCGTTTCTAAAGGACAAAGTAGAAACTAGAAAAAAGGCAAAGAAAATAGAAAAAGAAAGCAAGCAAGAGTGTGGTTTTTGACCTCTACATCATTAATTCTGTATATTTGGGTTACCCTGAAGGTAACGCACTTCAGTAACCATCTAAAAACGCCATCGATCAAACGTCACCACCATCAACTACTTAAGAAAAATGACCCTCAATAGGAATTGAAAGTGGGACCTTGTCAATTCAGTTTCGGGACTAAATTATTGCATCGTTTGAAGATTCTTTTAAATTTTTAAGGGCTTTTTTTATTTTCAGTAAAGTTTAATTATTTTTTTAATAAAATAAACCTTTTATTTTAAAAATATAATAATGCTACAAGATGTCAGAAGGAAGTAATCAATTTGTGTTGATTTATTTTATCGTTTTATAAATAAATAGGTAATATAAATGCAACGCTACTTTTATTATTATTATTTTTTTGTTAGTTTGTAAGACATTATTCAAAGTCACGTTCTTCAACATATCAGCACTGAGTAAACTAACTTGTTGAAGAATATGGTTTGCAGAAAACATTGTCTTCGATCCCATAATTTGGTCAGGTTTAGAGCCATTTGAATATGCACGTAACTGACGGTTTGTTGGAATTAAACATTATGAATTAAAGCACAATATTGACCAGACCATGGTTCCTGATCCAGAGATATTCAAGTTTCAATACAATGTGATCGGAAAGGTTCGATCAGTGGTAACCTTTATCTCGCTACCTTAAAAAGTAATTTAAAAAAATAACTAAAACAACATTGTCATTAACTCGATTAATCGAGCCTTAGTGTTTAGAACCACTGGAATAGGAACGAAACTCGCAATTCGTTATCGTACTTGTTTTGAATATTACTCCGTATTTGAAGAGATTTCAGCATTTTCTACAGCACCACATATCCAAATAGTCAGTCTTCCTTCTGTCGATATACTTTATTGACCATGTTTCACTTTTATTTCAGTCATATGTAAAGAGTAGCCTAGAATAATGTTTACTTTAAAAAAATCATAATAATAAATTAGTTTGTTGTAATCAACCTTAAAACTTTATAATACTTTATAATAATTACAAATAAAATATTTCGAATTTATTTATTAAAAGTAAGATTTACACAAACTCGATTTTTCAGCTTCCCTACACAAAAAAAAAGAGTGAGAACAAATCACGAATTTGTGATGTCACACAAAGTCACCCCTTTGCGAAATCAGTTTTTTTAGGAACATCTCTTGAACCACTTTTAAACTGTTACTGGACGTGTAATAAGTGGGTCCATCCTGATGAAAATCCACGTCTTGAATTTTATCTTGGAAATTATTGCAATTTTACAGTTTAAAAATAGCTTAGCATTTGAATGTTATGCTTCGGATCAACTGTTCGGATCAATTGTATGATCTCGAGCACCATCAAAAAAATAAGTACCGATGACTTCCGATGCTGGCTGGCATCACTGTTCAAATATAACTCGTGCATAATAAAGTGGTCTTTAGTGTTTAAGTGTTGGCTTTCATCGCTCTAATAGCGGCAATTTTGCTTATTGACGAAGCCATTCACACGGAAACGTACTTCGCCTAAAAAGAGCATGTTACTAAGCCCGGAGAACTGTTTAAGCATTTTAGCTGGGAAATTCTACCTTATAACTAAATCTGCTTCATTTAAATTGAAATGGAGTTTTAAGCCAAATAATATATTATAATTCACTGCAAGGTTGTACGCGACATCGCTAATGCGGATAAAACAAAAGTTCACTTTATTCTGCGTCACCCTGTATTTCAGTGGATAGTTTTCAATATAATATTTTTGAAAAATAGCTAACGTCTCTTTGATACAATGGTTCATGTTTTCCAAAATTGCTATAAATCATTTTCAGTCTAATGAAAAAAATGTGTCTGATCCAATCTTTTTCAGGGTTTCTGGAGTTCTTTTACCCTGAATTTCAGCATTTTGGTCTCATCATTGTATGACCTGAATCACTTTAGCTGAAAAAGGGTTTCTCCTCATCGACCTCTTTGCTGTGGCGGTAAATCATATAAAAGAGGAAAGGCGCTCCTTTATGTTTGATTAATTGAAAATAAGGAAAATGTATTATTGAGAGATTAAAGAGATAGGGGATGAACGCGAGATGACAAAAGAGGTGGTTTAATTTAGTGCCACAATAAAGAAATAAACAATATTTTAACGGAAACGATACAAATAATAAAAAAATATATATGAAGTACATACAAAGTTATATTTTGGTAGTCTTAAGTCAACATTCATAGCGCCCCACCTTAAAACTAAATACTCACTTGAAACATTTTTTTACTCTGAATACAAATCACGAAATTAGTATTTAGTTTTCAAACCAGTCCTATATTCATATCGTGAAACTATTGACGTTGAAAAAGCTACCCGAACTTATTTAATGGTGATGGCTTTAATTTTTCTTTTAGACCTCATTCTACCTGGTTTTATGTACCACCTTTATTAGTGTTAATAAACCATAATTTTTACATTCACAAACGAAACACTCTTGACTCTATCAAATGTAAATTAACTATAATTATGATGAATATTTTTGTACATATTTATTTTTACTCGACATTGATTCATTCATTCATTTTTATGGTACCTTTAACATATGTGATTAAAATATATTGAAAAGCATGGCCGGCGGACAAGATTTTTCTACCACTTTATTAAAACATTTTCAATTCCATAAATATACAACGATATAAGTGAGATATTACCAATCAAAATAAATTTTAGAAAAGCTTCGAAACAACATTTTTAAATATAATTTATTGATATATTTTTTTTCGGATCAAACATTTTATCTAACATGCAAAACTAATTACATTATTGTTCTATCAGAGAAAAATATTCTCCTTTTTCGGTTTCTAAATTTTTTGCCAATATTTCTCAGGATTTCTGCTTGGGTTATCCCCACGTTCTTCTTTCCCAAAGTGGAGTTGAACATGGCAACTCTCGTGTTTGGAGAAATGGCCACTATCAATCTCCTCCCGTGTAACATCCCTAATGGGCGTATCGCTAGCATCACAGAAACCGGAGCAAAAAATAGCACAGGTAATGCCTTAGTCCCAACCACGCCGGATCCCAGATTGCCAGTTAGAGAAACAGGTATCTTTCAGCAAACAGATCCATAATACGTTTGAAGCACGTACATAACAAAGGGAATGGCATATTGTCAACACTCGTGATGGGCAACTTTATTTTCTTTAAGTACGGTCTTCGATGTCAAGGTTTCAGAAGGTAAATGGTTTTTTTTTTCACTTCATTTTCAGTGCCTGTGTATTTAATATTAAATATTCATCATAAGAAAATCGGAGATTTCGCTTCTATTCCGGAGAGTAAACTTTCAAAGTCGGGGCCTACTTTCCGACTGAATGTTTTGTTTTAAGAACTTTATTTATAGTGTATTTATTTTTTGACAAAATAAACTAGACTTAAGTGTCCTTTATATATCACAGTTATAATTATAAAACAAAAGATAACAATTTAACATATAATATTTTAAAAACACTCACAATTAAAAATGACATAAAGACAATTAAGTATACTCCGATCTTTAATATAAGACATGTGATTAATATCAAAAGAAAATGAAACCAAAAACTGAATCAAAATAATGCAATTAAGAAATATTTCATGTGCAGTTCTTTGTGAATTGTTTTTGTGAATTGATAAGTGCTATCAACATACCAATAAATGAATGATTCTTTGAAAAATACATTTTACTAATTTATATAATCTTTTATATAATAGGAGTGTGGCGGGATTTTTTATACTTAAATATGATTTCTGATTTTTTATATTGCTTTATTTAACACTTATGCTTTTTATAAACTTTTTATATGTGTTTCTTTATTTTTTTTATATAATTCCGTTTTTATTATATGTTTTCTGTGAACTAGTAAGACAGGAGAGCGCTTTGGATATTTTATTATATATTTTATGTGAACTTCCTACCGAAGGATGGCCTAGTAAGGCAGGAGTGTGCTTTGGATATTTTGTTATATGTTTTATGTGAACTTTTTACCGAAGGACGGCCATACACCTAGTAAGACAGGAGAGTGCTTTGGATATTTTATAATATACAATATTTTATGTGAACTTCCTACCGAAGGATGGCCTAGTAAGGCAGGAGTGTGCTTTGGATATTTTGTTATATGTTTTATGTGAACTTCCTAACGAAGGACGGCTATATACCTAGTAAGGCAGGAGTGTGCTTTGGATATTTTATTATATATTTTATGTGAACTTCCTACCGAAGGACGGCCTAGTAAGGCAGTAGTGTGCTTTGGATATTTTGTTATATGTTTTACTTTTGGCCACTTAGTAAAGCAGGAGTGTGTTTTGGATATTTTATTATGTTTTATGTGACCTTCCTACCGAAGGGTGGCCAAACACCTAGTAAGGCAGGAGTGTGTTTTGGATATTTTATGTGAACTTCCTACCGAAGGACGGCCTAGTAAGGCAGTAGTGTGCTTTGGATATTTTAGCATATGTTTTATGAGAACTTCCTACCGAAGGACGGCCATACACTTAGTAAAGCAGGAGTGTGTTTTGGATATTTTATTATGTTTTATGTGACCTTCCTACCGAAGGGTGGCCAAACACCTTGTAAGGCAGGAGTGTGCTTTGGATATTTGTTTGTAATTTTTAAGTATAAATAAATAAATAAATATATTGCTGCTAAGAATGTTTTTTTATCAACTCTCAGTTTCAACAATTTGTTTTTCAATTGAAAAATGAAGAAAAATAATGAATATTTATTCATTTACGAGTATTATTAACAAAATTTACGATACTTTATTCACGTTTATAATAACAAAGTAAAAATAAGAAAATCAAAAACATTAAATATCTAATTTTTTCACAAACAAAACATACAATTTAGGATACATATATCGTTAAGATATGATGCTTAAAACAACTAAACTAAACGTAGAAAGAAAAAAATAATCAACAGTTCAAGACTTGAACAATAAATCTTTATAATAAAAAAATTGAATATCTTTCAAGGGGATATTTTAAAATAAAATTGAATAACCAGTCTCACAGTCAAGACGCAATATAGAGTAAATGCTGGAGAAGGACACTCCTGAGCTAGAAATGCTGGAGATGGACACTACTGAGCTCAAAATGCTGGAGAAGGACACTCCTGAGCTCAAAATGCTGGAGAAGGACAATCCTGAGCGCAAAAATATCTGCATTAAAAATATTCACCAAACCAAACATATCTTTAGCCAATTGTTGCCTTATCACAATTGATGAATTACGAAATGCGTAAGACAATTCTTGCTTACATGTTTCTAGTAAGAGTGTGGCAATACACTTAGCCAACACTGAGTCATTTTGAGTCAGTACATTGAGTAATTTTAAGTCAGTACACTGAGTCATTTTGAGCCACTACACTGAGTCAATTTCCATGTGACCACTTCTAAACAATTTATTTTAATTTTTTTTAATATTTAGCTACTTAAATGAACACTTGAAACTCAGTTCAGCTAAACAATGGAGTTATACAAATCAGTCCCTCGCGTAAGAATATTTTAACCTCATTGCTCCAATATCTTCAGGACTGATTTGCCAAGACCGAGCGCTTTATTGGAGGCAAACAATCCACGCACAGGTGTTTTCCATCAACAGAATCAACTAATCATATTTTTGTATCGGTAGATATGGTTTATCAATATACAAACAGCTTATTATGAAAGTAAAACATTTCAAATATAAAAACTATTTTTAAAATCTAATCTACTACGGCTTTGTTGAGTTTATGTAGAATAATGCAAGGCATGCAAGGTTTGTACTCCGAAGTTTGAAGTCCTAGTGGTATTTAATAAAAAGAAATCCCAGTTTGGTTCAAGAGTTTGTCTAGTAACCATACTCACATGCGTTAGACATTCGCTTGTGTCGTTACCTGTCGTAATGCGATAGTATTAATTTTTATTGCTTAAAATGGTGAACGAAGTGTATTGGCTCAGTGTATTAGTTCAATTTTCAATATTTATAATGCTAAATATGAATAGAAGATGTGATAAACGAAGACTAAGAAAAGTATGGTTGGGTCAAATTAATTATGTTTTCTTCTTCTTCTCAGTATCATGTCCGGTCCCCTCAACGTTGAGTATCACCTGAGAGTAGACATTTTGGTCCCCGGCAGCCCAAAAAAGATCCCCAACGCTCCTTCTACCAGTTCAATCACGTATATTGAGGAGCCAGGAGATTTGCCACCTGCCAATACCTCTTCAACCCTCTATTTTACCTTGGATGATCAGGTGCAGTAATTTGTACTTTGTCCCTCTAAGTACATAACCCAAATAGGACACCTTTCGGATTTTAATACTAGTCAGCAACTCTTTATCAACTTTGGCTCTTTTAAGAACTATTGTGTTGTTGTCCATATCCGTCCAGGGTATCCGTAGCATTCTCCGGTGCATCCACATTTCGAATGGTTCCAGTCGGTTCATACTACCAACTTTGAGGGTCTATGGTACCACTCCATGCAATAACACTGACCAAACGTAGCATTTGACTAACCGTTGTCGAAGTTTCAAGTTTAGATTATCATCGCAGAATACGCTTCTCATTATATTAAAAGCCGCACGAGATGATTCAATTCTGCACTTGACTTCGGTTTCTGGGTCGAGGTCTTCCACTAGGATACTTCCGAGGTATTTACATTTTTTCACTCTAATATATATCAGCACTGTTCAATGTAAGACGTGCTCCTGCGTGATCCTGCCGACCAAACACCATGACCTTAGTTTTACTCACGTTCAGCCCCAGTCTCACACCGGCTTCATTAATTTTATCGGAACAACCGTATCATCTGCGTACTTGATGTTATTGACGCATACACCATTCACATTGACCCCAGATTTAAGTTATATAGTGCTTCCTTGAAAACTAATTATGTTTTGCAAGAATAAAATGTAGAAAAGTGAGAAAAATTGTAAGAACTGTATAGCACATATGGGTGAAGAAGAGGCGAAGAATTTATATTGAGATAAGAAAGTCAGCACTGTATTTTATCTGCCTACCCGGACAGGGAAATGGCGTGATGTATATATGTATAATGCGAAACTGTGAGTATTTTTTTCTCAACCAGTGGTTCTTAAACTGCAGGTTCGATAATCGGGATCAAAGATTGAAAAAATATAAGTAAGGCAGGTAAGAAGCTTAAGTTATTTCCTTTTTTCTTATTATCCTGATAAAACAGTAAACCTTCAGATTTTTCTTCACATCACTCAAATAAAATACCCCTAGTATTATAGTTTTTTTTTTAATATATTATTCGTAATATTGTATTTTTATCTGGAATATAAAAACCAGTACGAGCCGGGTATCATAACAGATCTTCAAATGTGAGAGGCTAAGAAAATATTAATAAGAAAAGTGGCCGAATTTGGAGTTAAAATGAAGAAACGTGACAGGATAATAAGATCCGCAAACAGCCAACAGTCAACAAAAAATATAATGTATATCCGGATTTGCGACGAGGAGATTTGAAATAACGGATTTGATAAAAATATAGTGAATGTGTGTTTAGTTTCGTCGTTTTTTCGCATTTAATAAAATATTATCTTTCTAGAAATATTTTCCTAAAATACGTGGACATTTGGGATAATTTATTTTGAACATCGTTTGTGTGTTCATAATATTTCTTTTATAATGTGATATAACAATTATAGGGTTGATATTTGATTTGGCTTATCAGAGTTTGAAATGCTTATTTTGGTGTTATATACTGGAATGTAACTTTATCAAGTCTAACATAACATTATAGTACAATACAAAAGTAATAGAAATACAATTAAAAAAAACTATAACAAAACAAGATAAATATGACAAGAAATAAAAACCTTTTTTCTTATAAAAAAATAAATATAAAAATTAAGTCACAAGGTATAAAGAATTCATAAAAACCCTTAATAATTGGACAATTATGGATCTCAATAAATCATTTACGTTTTATTAATGTTTTAAAAGTATTTGTTTTTGTTTTGTTTGTTTAGTAAGTAAAATAGCATTTTTTTTAAAAGATAGGAAGTAAAATACAAAAAAGCATTATAAAACACGAAATATGAAAAGATATTTAAGATAATGAAAATAAAATGTACTTAAAAATAGTTAAATTCAAATTTCGAACAAATATGTGAAGTAAAATGCAAAAAAGTATTATAAAAAATAAAACACGAAATGTGAAAAGATATTTACGAAAATGAAAATAAAATGTACTTAAAAATAGAGAGTTAAAATTTAGAGAGAATAAAGAACAAAAATGTGAAGTAAAATGCAAAACAGCATTATTAAAAATAAAACACGAAATGTGAAAACATATTTAAGATAATGAAAATAAAATGTACTTAATAATAGAGAATTAAAATTTAGAGAGAATAAAGAACAAATATGTGAAGGAAAAGTCACATGCAAAATTATAATATAAAATCATAAGCATTTGATAAAGTTACATCTGTTTTGAAATATGTTATAAAAAATTTATATCTGTTTTGAAATATGTTATAAAAAAGTGATATCTGTTTTGAAATATGTTATAAAAAAGATAATTTATATCAAGGTAAAATTATTTATGTAGAAAAAGAATAAAATATTAATAATATTATGCATTAGCGCTCAAAGGAAATAAAAAGAGAGTATTAATAGCTCAAAACTATAAAGAAAGAATTTTAAACAATAAGAGTGAAAAAAAAACTGTTACGTAACATTCATGCAGATACACTGTTGATGGTTTTTGCTCGGAGTATCGGTCCGATTTCAGGACACTACTCCTTCATCGAATGTTGTAAACGGACTTGGAATATTTTAGTCATGCAGGTCACTCATGCAAATATATTTGTTATATCAGCAGAAATAATTCGACCTCCAAGTTGATAAGACGCATGGCTTCAAGTTTGCAGGTTGTGGGTGCAATTACCGGTGCTATCCAGTTTTTTTTTTAAATAATTCTAGTCTAGTTTCCATTTATTTAACATATTTGCAGTTGATTGGAAGAGAGTGTCAATCTACCCAACAGGTTGTATAGTGTATACAACGATTTAGAACTGAGAATACCACAATATATTTAAAAACTCGCCATCAACTTTGCTATGGATACAAAACAAAAATAAATACAAAATACTGGATGTAAAATTATAACAAAGCAATAAATAAACTTACAAACAGATTTCAAACATTGTTCGTTAAGATTAGAAAAAAAAACCAATCTCATAAAATACTTGCATATTGAACTATGTTTATACTTAGAGAATTTAAGCCTGTTAGAAGTTAAATAAAAAGTATAATTTCTACAAATTCAAAAGAAAACATTTTATATTTTTCTTGAAATTATTTTTTTGCAAAATATGGCGAAACATATTTCAACGAAATTGTACCGAGTCAAGAAAATTTTAAGCTTCTTCTCTAGATGGGGTATTTGATTTTTTTATGTTCTCCTTAATAGAACCATTTAATAGCGCTGTAAAAATCCGAGCACTTTTATTTTTACAAGGTGTGATTTACAATGGCAAGTATCTTCATTAATAATCTTTACTATTGCGCAAAATTTTAACAGTATTTTAGAAGGAACTAAGGTCGTTTTTATTATTTTTATTTTGTGAAAATAAGTTAATTTTTCAGCTTTCCTACACTTTTATTACATATTCCAAATTCCATTAAAAAAGATCGTGGTCGGAATAAAATAATAAACCAATAATTGAGTTATTAGGTAAATAGAATCACTCTAGTGGGCACGTAACTTAAAATTGTTCATCTAACGTGTTGGAAATACTATTGTATGTGTAAATAATGTAAACTTCATAAAATTTGCATATTTTCAGAAAAAATATTATAAATTTGACAAAAAACCCCAAAAGACGTACCATACCAAGTGTCGACGAACTACAGAGAAACCTTAGTAGATCTTACGATATGCTATAGTGACACATTCAGCTTTAGATATAGTGTAGTGCATGTGTGCAGCGTTTGTCACAGATTCTGATCAGTCCTTCCAGAAAGAAGTGCTTCCTAAAGCTGAACACTCCACCTATTTCTCTAACACTTAGAGGTAGACCATTTCACACCACATAATCAGTAATGGCAAACGCTTTGTTATAATAAATAATTAACCCTATTAGATCCATTCAAACCAATCATTTTATTAGACGAAGATGAAATCGACCTTCCAAGTTCTACTCTCCGACGGAATATACGAGTGCCGCATTTTGGGAGTCTGTGATCGCCCATGCGTATCACATGCCCGATCCATCGCAATTTTGCCTTTACAACCATATATTTTATAGGTTTACAGTTGGAGCGTTGCAGGACCGAAACATTTGTGACATGATCACTCCAGTGGATCCGAAGAATTCGGCAAAGGAAACGCTGGTGGAACATTTCAAGGCTTTGAATGTGCCTTCGATAGGGAACCCAAGTCTACCAAAACGCGTCTTGTACGGGGAAGTGGTGGGCAAGCGAAGACTTGGTGGGTAGAGGAAGCGCTATAAGGACAGTCTGCGAGAGTCGCTTACTTTATGCGGGGCGCCTGAGAACTGGGATCGGGTGGCTCAGGACCATGAGAGGTAGAGAGCCGTATGCTCTCGGGCTGGTGGCGTTTCAGTGGCTAGACGTGTGAGAAACAGTCAGCGCGCTGCGAACATGCGTCAGCATGGCCAGGCGGTTCGGCAGGGTCCACATGTCTGTAACGTTTGCGGGAGCTGTTTTCTCACAGAAGATCACATGATCGACGTGGAAGAACGGTTCAACATTGACGTTGGAGTGGTGAGGGATCCTTGACTACGAGGCCTGGCAACGACAACAAAGACGAGTACCTCAGACATGAATCCGAAAGATACAATGGATATATTCCATTAAGGTACCTGAATACAAAGAGACTAAGTTCGTGACACTTGATCTAAGGTAGACTTTTCAGAAGTGTGCTAATATGATAATATGTATAACTACCATATATCAGCCTAGCAGCTGCATTAAAAACAGACCTATATATCAGCTTAGCAGCTGCATTAATCAGGCAGACCAGAAAAAAATTAATAACAATAATACAGACGTAATACAACAAATGAATTAATGTCATTTCTTATTTCATTTGTTGGAAGACATTGGCGTATAAAATTTAACTCTCTAAGATTATAGAAGCTATCGAGTCATACACTTGCTTCATATATTCATAAATATATTTGAAAAAAAAATATTTTCACGTGTACATGGTTATACCATATTTAAATTTTTACCAATATTTCCAAATCCTTCGGATATAAAATTTGCACACTTTTCCAAATGTAGACATTCAGTAGTGACAGACAAATGTCTTGGGTCTTATTTACAGCTCGTGATGTTCCCTCATTGCTTTTTAAGTCCCATAGAATGGGATAGGTAAGCCGCGAAAAAATGGGAACAAGTGATACACCCATTTAAATCGGGATTTTATTCTCAGGCATTCTCCTATTTTCTAACAGTCGAGCAGAGACGTTCATAGCTATTCGAGGGCCCAGGTTCAAATACAGTCCAATTTGATTTATTTTTTCTTACAAGATGTACAAAAATGTGTAATTATCAATATACTATCATCGTTAAGGCCTCGGCCACATAGGTAGGAGCCTCGCTTGATGCTTAGAGCTATACTGCGAGCTAGGCGGTATATCCGAGCGAACCAACGCAACGCATACTATCGCAATGGCCACACTGTATGCTTCACGCCACGCTACATGACGATTAGTCACCTAGTGAGTCTCCTAGCAAACAGACGTTTTGGTTAATTTTATTGTGTCACCAAGTGATTTTACAAGATGGCGGAAGTTTTAATAACAGCTGTGTATAAAAGGGAGCCATTGTGGAACCCATCGAGCAAATTATAGAAAAATGTACCTGTAATAAAATCATTTTGGAAGGAAGTTGCACAGAAAGTAAATAAAGATGGTAAGTTGTAATGAAATTGGTTAGTTCTGAGAGTGGCATTGTTTGTTGACTCAACTGCTCCCATAGCCAATGAATTTGTGCGAAGCACTTTGGTGTGGCTTAGTGATTTATTTAAATTAAATTAAATTTCAAGCAATGTTAATTTTTTGCCTTTCATACAAACTACTTTTTTAAACAATTTTTCATTGTAGCTTACTGTTACCATTGCCATTTTGTTGGTTTATTTTCTAAATATTTACTTCGTCCCCTTCGAACGATTTGGGAGGTCTAATAAAAAATATGATTATGTATAAACACCGCACTCCATATAAATCTAAATGTGTTCCTATCACATCTCGAAGATCTTAAAAGGTTTATTTGTATTGTAGTTCATCCTCCCTTGGTATGTAAACTGCGGTTTTCCTACCAAATGTATTCTTCTAAACATATGTCGATGACGGTAAAGAAAAACTCGGACTGCTGCAACCGCCATCTTCCTATCGTTATACTAAGCTTATTTTATTTTTTGTTATGTTTTTTATATTTCAATAAAAGTGAGTTCCATTCCTGATGCAAAGGAGACTTGGAGAGAATCAGCTCTCTTAACGGCGGCATATAAATTGTCATATTTAAACGTTATTCATCGTAAATCTTAAATTTTAATCAGCATTTTTTTGTGAATTCAACAACTTTGAACAAAATTAAGATATTTTTTTATTCGATGTAATTGTAAGAAAATCAATTATTTGTTTTGATATCTACACTAATACAATTTACAAATAAATAAATAAAACTTAGCACCATATAAGGAAAATATATACAAGTGTTTAAAAGGTTTAAAACATAGTTTAAAATAGAATAAAACATTTTTTTGCTAATTTTAGCTAAGTTATGTTAACAAAATCTTTCATTTCCTTTCAAGTTTCTTTAATCCAAGCTTTTAATAATTATGTATTTTTCAACGGTCATAGCCTTTTGCAAAAATCAAATATTTATTACAATAATAATACAAAAAAAAAACAAATTCAAACAAAAACAACTAAAACATAAAAGAAGATAATTGAACTTGAACCCATAAAAACGTAAAAATATTTATGAACATATTCTTCTTCTTCCTCTCCCTGGCTCTATCCCAACTCACTGTCTGCGAAGACTGTTGGGGTCACCTCTCCTCGTCCTCAGGTTGTATGCTCTTCTGTCCCGGACTACGTCCTCCAGGCCGTGCCTCTGCATCAGGTTATCTTGTTGCACTACCCTTGAATTCTTTGGTCTTCCTCTGGTTGTTATTCGATATTCGTATTTATGAACATATTACAAAATAAAAAAATTGAATAAAACTACAAATTTCGTTTTAAAACAAAAAACAACTCTAAACTCATAACCATTAATTTAAAATAAATGTATTGAGCCAAAATAAACAAAGGAACCAAAATAAATTAAAATTTTCAGTCGACTGAAAGGTGGAACGAGATATAGAACGGTAAGGAAGAGAAAACAAAGTCAAAACATAATTTAAACTAAGCATTGATACATGGGAGTGAAACGTAGACATAGAAAACGAATGGACAGAACCATATTGAGATATGGAGATTATTTATGATTTCAGCTTCCATCTAGAGCAAATGAATATGTTCAACGTTCAAAGAGGTTGAAAATCCATAACTTTTGATATAAATCCCTTCCTCGAAGATCATGTGTACACGAACAAACCTGTCTGGAGCTATTCACTGATCTTTGACATGAGCTATTCACTGACAGACAATTTGATCGTTAGTTTGAAACCATATTTTGTTAAACAAAATCACTCCATTTCATTTTCATTTATAAAACAGAATTAAAAAACAAATGAACATGATTTTTGCATTCTTTGATCATTTATAACTGGTTTAACTTCTAAATGTATCAATTTGTATAATTAAGATTTAAATTCTATCTTGAACTCATAATTTGTTTGCATAAGATGGTGTAAAAATTCTAAATTTGCTATTGAAAGGCAAATTGAGGAAAAAAATACTGTTTATTTTACTATCTAAATTAACGTATTACGATTTTTATTTATAAATATATCCTGTAAAAGTGAGCCACTGATGCGATATACTGCTGCATCTCTCCTTTAAACGCCCCTGTTAATCCAAGCTCTGAGAGAAAAATATCTACGCATTTGCAACATCATTTGTGAAAATTTGCTTTACGAGCCATTTGCCTACAGCACACAGTGATTTTGAAAGATTTATTACGAAGTTCCCCGTTTTTTTATATTAAATTATTTCTTGTTAATTCCAAGAACACAGCAGTGTTAATATTTTTCCAGAAAGGAAATCTTGTAAATTATACAAATTTTTATACTTTTGATAAATGCCTAGTGCGATTTACGTTTTAAGTTTAATTTAAATTAATTTTATATTCTTCTCTGGAAATGATTTATAACTTCGAATTATTTCATTTTATTTTTGTTCTCTTATTCAAGGAAATGTTGAATACTTCTTATATATTTATAAAACTTATCGTATATCACTGTAAACTAAAATTAAATATATTCGAAATGTAGATTGCCGTACATATGAGTGACTTCATTGAAGGCATTGGTATTGACGATGTTGTTCTACAGCTAGTGTATGCCTTTAGACGGAAATCTTAATCGTTCTAATCGTTATTGATAAAATAATCGTTGATAAAATAATCGTTCTTAATCGTTCTAAATGTAGATTTCCGTAATATTGATAATCGTTTTAAATGTAGATTGCCGTAATATTGATAAAATAATCATTCTACATGTAGATTGCCGTAATATTGATAAAATAATCGTTCTTAATCGTTCAAAATGTAGATTGCCGTAATATTGATAATCGTTCTAAACGTAGATTGCCGTAATATTGATAAAATAATCGTTCTAAATGTAAATTGCCGTAATATTGATAAAATAATCGTTCTTAATCGTTCTAAATGTAGATTGCTAAAATAATCGTTCTTAATCGTTCTAAATGTAGATTGCCGTAATATTGATAATCGTTTTAAATGTAGATTGGCGTAATATTGATAAAATAATCGTTCTAAATGTAGATTGCCGTAATATTGATAAAATAATCGTTCTAAATGTAGATTGCCGTAATATTGATAAAATAATCGTTCTAAATGTAGATTGCCGTAATATTGATAAAATAATCGTTCTTAATGTAGATTGCCGTACATATGAGTGACTTCATTGCAGGCATTGGTATTGACGATGTTGTTCTACAGCTAGTGTATGCCTTTAGACGGAAATTTTAATCGTTCTAAATGTTTTTCAGAGTTGTTTCCGTTTTGAGTTTGATTCATTAATGGCTGACGTTTTGAAGCACTACTATAGGCAATCTCTCGTGGTCGAGTATGATGGTAAACTATCTTGTGAAGGATAGACACGTGTGCGTCTTTTGATTTGTGTGTAAACTGTTGCACTTTAACAAGCACAAAATCTTGACAGACAGAAATCAAAGTTCTAAGATGACTAAAGGTTAAATCTGATGAAGCTTTTCGCAAGGCAGATTTTTTTATAAAGCACTATTTTTATTCTGCTATATAGTAATAAGTTATTACAAGCCTATAATCTACAGAAACTGGAGGTACAAAAAAATTGTGTACATCACCCTGAGGGTAACGCTGCAAGTGATTTGAAATACCAGTCATCATTAAAGTCATCTTAACACGGAAACTATTCCGGAAAACATGAAATAGTGAAATTTCAGGTTGTCAAAAGCTCGAGTCTCTCAAGAAAACGATTATCGAAAATTCTTCCAAGGATATTTCAAGTTCATGGACGATCGAAGCGGTTCAGTACGGTGTGTACCTTTAAAAGAATCAGAAACTTCTAACACGATTTTGAAAAAGCGCAGTAAAGTTTCGATAAAAACGCATGGAAAAATATACTAAAACTTTTTGGAAATAAATTCACTGAAACCGATCCGAACTCAATTAATTAAAGCTTGCATGCAAGTCTTTATAATTTTATTTTAAGTCAAATTATTCCAATTTTATTTAAATAAACAATTCACCCATACAAGGATCATTTGTATCGCCAAATTAAAGTGACAATTCTAGATAATTTAAAATTCTTGATAATTCAAATTCAAACTTAACAAATTGAATATTTTTTTGTTTTATTTTAGTCAATATATACAATAGTATTACACATTCTTGAACTTGACACTCTTACTATACTCGTAAATCAGCATTTTCAAATACATTTACTAATATTTATATACTATGTCAATTATAAGTACGATAAATACTAGGCCACCAGACTTTAGGTAACAAATTTCAAAATTTCGAGTTTTCCTCCAACTGTCAAAATCTTGAGCAGCGTCAAGTCTATAATTACTAAGAATGTATGCAAATAGTTTCCAAGTTGAAAACTTCACACACTTCAGAGTAATTGTAGTTAATTCACAAGCGAGTGGAAGTGTGTATTATTATTCAAACAGAAATTTAATATGACAATGTCTTATATGATTAGGGTTTATGAAATGGAAAATTCGAAACAATATCTGACTTGACTCCGGAGTAAATTTTCGAGAAACGTATAGAAAATATATATAAACTTAGTAAATTATTCGCTTTAAGGATGATGATTCATAGAAATACAAAAAAATAAGTTGTTTCAATACATTGTTTGAAATTATTTCTACAAAAAGAAAACGATCTTGATAGTTATAGAAAATAGTTAAAGCACTAGACAAATATCAGTAATGGAACGTTTGACAAATAAAAAATATTTGATGGTACCATTTAGTATCAAAATTATTTATACAAAAAGGATAACGATCTTGACAGTAATAGAAAATAATTAAAACACTAGAAAAATGTCAACAGTGGAATCTTTGCCATGAAGATTTGGTGGTACCATTTAGTGTCAAAAAATGAAGATTTAAGAAGAGTAATATACTGTATCATCGAGATTCTGATGGTGTATATTCACCTGCGTTGGTCGGTAGACTCTCGAGAAAAATCCTTTTTAGTTAGCTAACAGAGAGCAGAAGAAACTATGGTAAGCAATGCAGGAGATATAAGGAGATGCTGTATGATAAACTAAAAAAATAAATGCTTTGAACAACTTTGAGCGAACAGCTGCAGATCAAGCCAAATGACGTAGAACTGTTGCTTGTTATCAGAGACCCAATGAAAAAATAAACGCAAGCAAACTGCAAAGACTGAAACTTGATACCCTGTACGTAACATAATATGCATCTCACAAATTAGCTAGTCATCTCTGGCGGTACCAACGATAAGTACCCTAAGTCTCCACTTTTTACTGTGCCTTATATTATACTCGTCACGTCATCACTTATATTATACCCGTCACATTTATTTGTTATCTAATCAAAATGTTGTTAATGTGTCAAAAATAACAAAATGTATTTTTTATGGAGGTGGTTCAATGTTATAGAATGTTTTCATATTATTTGCCTATTAAGTCACATTGAATAGATGATGTATGTGTAAACAAATGTTCAAAATTAATTAATAAATTGCGATATTTCATAATAAATTACTTTGTTTATTCACTTATTAGAATAATTCTACGACTCGTGTTTCAATCTCCTAAATAACCAGAGAATGCAAAAAAAAACCTCCCTTTTAAAAATGTTTTCCTTTGAATCAATATACCAAACACACTTCCGATAAAACACGACACAAGTTTGGTTCAAGCATTACTCTCGTAACAAACTGGTATTATTCCTCCAGAACTGAACCTCATAGATATGAGTTAGAAACGAGTGACAAGGGATTATTGTAAAAAGTGAAATACTGAAGTTATTTATTTTTTAAATACATGGAAATCTTTTGAGTTAAAGCTTAAACCTGCTATGAAATAAGTTATTGTAATTTGTTTTATCAACCACTGTTTATTCCACTTTTTACAATGGTATAACCCTATCGGTTTCAAGGCTTTCATCTTATCATCATGCGAGTACAAACAAGTCTTATTTGTGCTTCCTTGATGATGAGGTAAAAGCCTTGAAACCGGTAGGGTTATACCATTACAAAAAGTGTAATAAACAGTAGTGGATAAAACAAATTACAATGTCTTTAAACCTCCACAATGTTAATGTCTTAACTATAAATATTATAATACATTACAATGCCTTTAAACCTATACAGTGTTAATAGCTTAACTATAAATAACATAATCTTAAACAAAGTTGTGAGGTCACACATCTGACAAGATTAATAACCTCATCACTTTCGACAACATATCATAGAACAACTTAGTTATTGGGTAGTATGTTATATGCAGTTAAAGTTTACAAATTGTAAAAACCTTCGATGTATGCATTCAATTTTATCAACTATCAGTTTGCGAGTACAAACAAGTCTTGTTTGTGCTCCCCTGATGATAACGTAAAAGCCTTGAAACCGGTAGGGTTATACCGTTACAAAAAGTGGAATAAACAGTAGTTGATAAAACAAATTACAATGTTTTCAAACCTCCAGAATGTTAATGTCTCAACTAAAAACAATGAATTAAATGTTTTTGTGGATAAGTATTAAAATTTCCAGACACAAGCTAAAAAAATCCAGACACAATCTAAAAAACTTCCAGACACAACCTAAAAAAACTTCCAGACTCAACCTAAAAATAAAATGTCAATATTTCAAAAAGTGCACATTCGTATTTATTTCATGGTTGGCCCTTAAATATTATTATATGGTTTTTTGTACAGTTAACCAACGAAATTGAAGAATCAAAATTAGTTAATGTATGGATTGAAACATCAGGCTAGTTTCAATGACTTTGAAATGATTAAAATATATTTGTCATATTTGTTAGAAACTTTTTACAGTTCCATGTTGAAGAAAAATGTTATTTTTTCTCCAATCCTTTCTTAACAGGTTTCAGAATCAGTCTTATTATCACCAATGAGAGCTTTTAGTTTAAACTAAACGTACGAGTATATCTATGTACTTCCAAACTTTCTTTTTCAATAAAAAAATTGCGTCACTTGAAAATCGAAAACTTTTTTTAATCTCAGTTGAAATCTAAAAGTTTATTAAATTAATGACTTCCATGTCTGAAACCTATTTTAATATTTTTTTTATATCAACAAAGACACTCGATACTCATAAAAATACTGAGTGCACGCTATTTTTAATTTTTGATATCCTATGACATTTTTATAAATATTGGGTAAGATTGTGAGATTCATTGCTATGTGGTTTTTTTTTCTAACCAAATATGTTGTTTGTAGAAATGACTGTTTTATTTTAAAAAAATGACATATACTTTTTCCAAGGAATAGATCCCACCCTTTTGGGGAAACGAAATGTTCTGTCAGCAGAGCACAACGATCGTCTAATATTATCATACTCTACAAAAGCTTAATTATTTTAGATTTTCTAGAATTCAAAAGATAAATATTTGTAGGGATAAATATACGACTATATTCCACAATGTGAAAACATTCTGATGTACCGCTGACTACATTTTGGTATGTTTTTTTAACATCGCTATGAATATAAAGACTGCAAATCCTTTAAAATATCAACCATCTTCAACGTCATCCCCAACTACACAACAAAAACATATTTTCAAATAATTGATATTTTGTTGCTGGTTTTAAAACCATCATTCTCTTAAACGTTGTTTATTTCCTATCAAAAACTTATGCAAAACATTTGAATGAGCTTTTGTTTTAATTACAGAGTACTGTTGAATAAACGTGGATGCTATGCACACATGGAAATGGAAATTTTTTATTTTTATTTCGAAAAAGCTTTTTGCATCGTTGATTGATTTCAATTGTATCTTTTGAATGAATAGAACAAAAATTAAACCATTCCGGGTTTCAAAATATGTACCTCATATAATATCTCTAAAAGTCACTATAAAAATTGTAAAAATGCCCTTGAGGAGAACTTGTTTTCCTAATAGAACTGTATAATTAATATTTCATTATTGTTTATCTTATTACTCAAACTAAAACGTCCTTTATACGATAATATACTAAACTATAGTGCTATACAGTCAATATTTCAAAATATTATACATTTGACCAACCCATACTTTCGTTGATCTTCCTCCACCTTACCTTCTCCTCACATTTGCACAGTACATTTATTTTATTAGTATTTATTCCTTAAACATGTCCTAACCATTTCAAAGTCATCTTTTTTATCTTGCTCAATACGTCAGCTTTAACCCTTTATATGGCAAGTTTTTATTTTTGAGATATTGAGATTTTTGCTGAATAAATCATTATTATGTGTATCAAATAAATTTATTTCTTCGAAAACTTGTTTTAAAAATTATTTTTTTTGGAAATGCGGCGGTAAGATATGAGACCTGTGCCCATTTCAGGGGTCATGTCAGGGGTCGCAAAAGTGACCAATGAATGTTTAGGTAATTATATCTAAGTTTAGGTTGTATTAGGAAATAATATTCTTATATGAGATATAATGAATGGCGATTTACTTATAATGCCTATTTACATTTTTGACAATAAATTGACCGGATGTTTAGATCATTGCTACTGAGCATGCAGCTAACTTTACGACGATCCGTCTTAAATAAGACCTCTGCCCATCCACTAAATTTGTCAATTTGATATTTGTGTTACTTAAAAATGTTTCAATAAAAAAATAAATCCTTATAAGTATAACCATAAGGGTGGTCGCATATGCGACCGATTTCTGCTTATGCCCGTTAAAGGGCTAAGTTCTGATAAAGTTTAGTTTAATTCTGATAGAAAAGGTGAAAAGAAAGAAAGAGTGGACTTGTTATCTTGTTATAAGTAGTATGTAGGTGTTAATTATTTCTAAGATCTCATATATTAAGATTGAATAAATAAAATAAAATGATATGTAGGAAAATAAGATTAAGTAAGTTCATAAATTAAAACATATAATTAAGATTAGTTAAGTAATAAATTTGTATATAGGTATAGCCTTGACAAATGTTTGTACAATAATTTACTTTGTTTAATAAAACAAAAAAAAAAGAAAGATGGGAAAAAGTATGAAATGCTAAGGTTGCCTTCTTAAGTGGTTGAGGTTGTGGGGATCAAATTACCTCTAAACGTAGAGTTATAGATTAAGATTAGAGTTATAGGCAAAATCATCAAAATTAAATCCGTCTTAATGTCATTTTATTTAAAATAGCAGCACTGTACTACTTATATGTTTATCATATCAGCAAAATAAATTACTCTTAATATGGTCTTATTCTAAACATATATATGCTAGTTAAATTTGTTTTTTTTTTCATTACTAAATATTAGTTTTTTTAAAGAAATAAAAAAATCCTTAACCATTTGTTCGGCTATTCATTAAATTATTCAATATTTAGTTAACACATTCCATTGATTGGATTGCTCTCTAAGTTCCAGATGTAATGGACCTTCTCCAAATCGGCTTCGATTAAACTTCATCAATTATCATGAATAGTTTCCCTTAAGTTCCTGTCTTCTAATCTCCAGCGATATCGGACTAATCTCTAAAATCTGGACCCCAAAATGACCAGACCCGTCGCATTAGTTGGGGTACTTCCAGATTTGGAACTTTCAATGCGTATCTATTGGAATATCTGGTGATTAATATGTTATTGAACTCAATTGAATGGTTTTCAATATCTTTGAAACAATGCGAATTGGTAATAATTCAAATACTGCGGCTGAGGAATATCTAATAAAATATTATGGATTACAAATATAATTGCTTTATTGATGATTATCACTAGAACACTTTACTATGAATAAATTCACTCTATAAATTCTACTTTACGAGTAACAAAATTGTTTTCTTTATTACTTTATGAATATTGAAACTCGAAATACTATAGCCAAATCGTATTTGAGGAATTCATAAAGTAAATTTTAGCGTTAGTATCATAATTTTAACTAACATAATAACTAACTTTGATATACAGAAGTGTAACGTGGACGTTAGTGGACATAATTGACCGTGTTGGTGGCATGAAATGGCAATGGGCGGGTCACGTTGCAAGACAACGAAATGAAAGATGGGCACCCAGAGTCCTGAAATGGAGGCCGTGGGATCCGAGAAGACCGATGGCCCCAGAAGAGGTGGGCTGACGACATTATCCATGTCGCCGGTAGAAAATTGACGAGAAAAGCCCAAGATAGGGAAGCGTGGAAGGTTTTAGAAGAGGCCTACATTCAACAGTGGAGAGACGGCTGAAGAAGAAAAAGAAGAAGAACGTGGACGTGGAAAAAGACTGAAAGGAGCCGAATAAATGATATGGAAAGGAATGCACTTAAAATAACTGGGTTTGAGGGAATACGGAATTTATTAATTAGATATGATGATAAACTTGAAGCTGATGTGTTGAATACGCTAAAATAGAGCACTGTGAGATGGTTTGGGCACGTGTAACGAATGAGTGAAGAAAGTCTAATAAAACAAACAAACAGTGCTAGTGTAAGTACTATAAATGGTAGAAGAAGACCAAAGTAAATTTGGTTGGATCGACTGAAAGATAAGTTGAAAGAAGGAAATTTTAGAAGTAAGATAAATCATAGAAACTGTATGGATGTGGAAGAAGGGAACTATATGTATCGATATAGGTAACTCTAGCACTATGTCATCTGTCTAACTCAACAGGGATACGACGTAATGGTATATATGCATGTAATATCATAACGGATTTCCACAAAATTAAGTCTGAAATATTATGTGCTTGTTTGCCACTATATACGCCTTAAAACCTTTCGGGGTTATCACCAATGGCGTAACTAGCTTTTCAGGTTATTTGGCCTTTTATTTTTTTTTGAAAAATAATATAAAATCGCTCAACCGCTAAAAATGCGATCGATTGCTTGGGCCCACTCGAGGCACTCGGTTCACTTACATAAAAAAACAGCACTGCAGAGAGAGGTCACGAAATTAAAAATTTGAAAATATCATTACATTTTTGTTAGTCCCATTTAATAGTGTCTTTCATCCTGGATAATTTGCCTGTATCCTTATTGCACCTGCCTAGTAACGGCCTTTTTAATTGCAATGGAGTAATTTCTTATTTTCAACCAGAAATACATTTTAAGTGCGAAGTTGAAAAAACAGAGAGGTGATCTTTTTTTTTAAATAATTAAACATCGTACACCAAACCTCCAAGTGGAAGGTAAGCGTCTTATCCATTATGTGTTAGACAGAGAGGGCAGAGCACCAAATTTTTCAATCTCGACACATATTTAATATTTTCCACATTTATACACCTTCTCGTTCAACTCCTAAGATATCTCTTAATTCTACTCTTCCTTCTGTCAAAATGTCATTCATTTGACCCAATCACACCTGTATTGGACTTTCTCTCTCACTATCATTTGCACTGTATCTTTGTTTTGTAAGTCTTTCTTCATTCATAAGTTTCACGTGAGCAAACCATCTCAAAGTTTTCTATATCTAAATCGAAATGGTACTAAATCAAAGGGGACCAATGAAAATTGATATATCAATGAAACGTCTTGATGATTATGATAATGCTTGGCAATGGCATGGTCTAATAATCAGCTTTTATAGATTTAAAGTTTGAGATCTCTCAAGTTGGATTACCGATGAATTAAATCAAGGACATATTTCATCTAAATAATTTAGCTTAAAAAGCTAAATTATTTAGAAAACTAATTTTTTTTTGACTGAAAATAGTGTGGAAGGGGACTCTTAGAGAAACAATAATAAAAAAGTATAATTTATATAGCGCCGTTTAGAGAGAAAAGCCTCCTCAAGAGCGATCTAGCTCAAGATTCTAACCTTGACAGATTTATAATATTGCTAAATAAATATATAAACATACATACGTTGAGCGTAAGGATAGGAACGTTGTGACAGCGGTCATAAAATTAGATGCTACCCGCTTATACTTAGAAAATATACTTAGAAAACGTATTTGGTAAAAAAAAAACTCACTTAATACTCACCAAGAGAAAACAAACTACTGAGGAACCTTTATAGACCTTTCCATGTGTAAAAGTAGCACATTTGGCTATAGGTTTAGTTTAGTTTATAGTGTTCATATAATATAATTTATTATGATAAGACCTCCCAAAAAGTGTTGTATTTGAGTGCTTCTTAAATCTCTATACGCCACTCATCTCTCATACTAAGGTGCAGACGAAAGACTTCCATGATCTAGTTGGTAATATACCTGTTTTCTATTTCGGGGGTTGCGGGTTCACCTTGTAAAGATTAAAAGAAAAGAACTCGAGTTTTGTTTCCCTTAAGGTTACTTAAGCATGTTTCTGGTTAGTTGAAAGAAATTGCCAAACAGCTATAAGTCCGTCAGATTACCCTATATACAAGAAAAGTTGTATATACTCGTAGTATTACCTAATGCTATATAACAAAGAAGAAGCAAAACAATTCTAGTGTACGAGTATATAAAGGCATTGATATATTTTCTCTTTGCCTGCCCTTAAGGGGCTGAATATTCATTCGTAGTCAAGTTTTACTTCGAGACCTTTTTTCATTAAATTTATTGATGTCAAGGTCCCTATTAGTTACCGAACATTAATTCTTCGAGTACACTTGGGGCAACAGGTGATACGGAACACTCCTATATCAATTCCTAGGGCCTTCTAGGAATGTGAGAAGATCTCAAAATAACAGTTTTCGATCTCAAAATAACAGTTTAGAAGCATCCGATTCAATGTTGACATTAGAAAAAACATGCCAGTTTGAGTTTCCAGTATGAAAGAACCATCTCGGGTTCCTTTCAAGATATCATGTTTTTTTTAATAACGAGTATGTGTCATCTTGAGACATTTCATGATTTGGAAAAGGTTAAATCTTTTTTTAAATACGCAAAGTAATAAACGATATTACTTTTAAGGCAATCAAAATTTAATTTAATAAAATATCCTGAAACTATGATGTATGTAAAGTACATTTTTAGTTTTCAAAATAACTATCTCAGTGTCCTATTTGGATAAGATGTTTGACTAACATCCGAAGATTTCGGATTCAATTTCCGATAGTTCCTGAAAATAAACGATTTCTTTTTTAAATTGTCCAACTCTGGATGAGTTCGTCTGGTAGAAATACTTACTTAGAATCACTAGACGTGTGCAATTGTTATAATTGTTATAAGAGTTCCCTGCCTACTACAATGATTGTAAACAATGTATCTTAGTCAATAATTCAGATTTGTTGAAAAATACCATACGCACGAATTACAAAAAATACAGTGACTAGAATTTAAAATAGATGCTTTATTATTTTACAGATATTGAATCCCTCGTCGTATATCCACAAATCTCACTCCTTGGTTACATTATTTAAATAACAAAAACATTTATTATTCGTTTTTTATTTTGAATAATTGGTAAATTTGAATAAATGTTTCACTGCTTAACTGATCTTCGGACCACGCAATCAAAATATATTCATACACATACTTTTGGTCACATCTTATTGAGAATATGTACATATTATTGATAATACGTGTTTGTCTGCCAATATAGTTCTGGGATTTATAAGAATCGGTAGGGCATTTGGTGATGCCACTGTTATGAGATCACTTTCGTCTACTACGAATCAATGAATCTTATGAGATTCACTGATTCTCAAAAGATTAGAGTGCGGCTCAATCATTTGTAACCCGAGAGGAAACCACAATTCCCTGATAGTTCAAAAGAAATTTCTGCTACACCTTATTGGAAAGAGTATAGATTTAACCCGTGGCTGTATCCCACAATTTTCTTAATTGGTATGCTTTAGACATTACTCCTTAAAAATAGCAAATCCTTTGTTGATTCACTGACTTTTGTTTAATGTACCGGACAATTATTAACGTCATCGTGAATAAATATTGTTTTCGATGCCGTATTATCGAACTTAGCTCTTAAGAGCATTACCACTCGCACACGGAATAACGTTGTTGAATAAATTTTCTGATATCGATATATTTCACATTTCGATGTATAAAAATCGGGAATGAATTGTAAAAAATCGGGAATGAATTCACCAATACAATAAAACGTGTGTCTGTGTGTGACGTAGTGTATTCATTCTAAAAAACCGCTATGGGTGAGAGAGCGACGCTATTCACGTCTAACTCTCACTCTACTTCGATATATGGAAACGCAAAAAATAGAATCTCAGCTCACTTGCTTCTCTTTTTAGTAGCCAGCCGGCTTTCGTTCGAGGTGGTCGCTCCGTCCGTTTTGTGAACGTCGTCCGATGTATTTTTTCATGTTTTCAGCAATTAAATTTCAATAATTATCATTTTTGACTTTAAATTTAATGAATTTAAGCGACTGGCTATGAATATTCTTATTTTTGCGATTTTAAATCGCTCATTTTTACATGTGTATTGAATACACATCACCGGAACGGGCGGATTTTTTTAGCACATGAAGCGAAAGGTTAAGAACCAATAGAGCATGTAAGTAACTTATAGTACACCATCGTATGTGTTAAACATACTACCCCACATGGACATACAAAGTGTTGTTACAACATGAACTTTTAACAAAATTGGGCTCCTATTTCTTGGATCCATGGGAATCGAACATGAAACGTTTGTGTGGAAGTCTAGCCCTATGGAGGTCATTCATCATAAAGACATGTGTTGTCTAGTTGAATAAATATATGGTTTATACATGTTGAATGAATGAAAATCAAAGTTCTGTGCAATCCTTAGTTAAATGTATGATAAAATAAGGCTTTGAAAATTATCGATGGACCCAGCGAATACAATTCTAAAACGAAAAATTATTATTGTAAATTGGATAAACTAAAACAGGTGCCTGAATAAACGTTTCTTAGTAAAAAAAGTACAAATTCATATGTTATGATATAAACTCTATAAACTGTTTTCTTTGCCATTTTTTATAATTACATACATATATAATATCATGCCATTTATCTGCTAGGGTAGGCAGAAAGGACAGAGAGCCAGACTTTTCCACTGTCATCCTTATTTCAATGCCCCTTTCAACTCTCCCATCACATTTTAACACACTGCCTATATAACCGAATTCATTGACCTGCTCTAACTTATCTAAGTTAACACGTACATTATACATACTTTTTAACACACCTATTTCTATAACCATAAACTTAAGGATTTAACTCCATAAACTTTCCAGGTATAACTGAGTCACTTCACATGGAGGCTTGAGTAACATTGTTCCTGTTATTATTATGCTATATATAGTATTTATAATTTATTTTTCTTGTTATAATATGTTATTGGGTTAAACGTGTATCAAATGTAAAATATATCTATATTGAAGTAAAATGAAATAAAATAAAATGAAGCAAAAGAAAATAAACAAAAATAAAAAAAGGATAATACAAAATGAAATAAAATAAAATAAATTGAAATAAAATAAAATGATAAATAAAATCAAGTAAAATAAAACATGAAATATATTTTTTTAAACAAATTGCAAAATGTTCAGGAGAGCCATTTAACCATTTTTACACTTTTGTTTTAAATTTTTTTGTTAAATAAATGTATTCACATTTGTGATTTTTTTTGGGTGTATATAAATGTTCATTGCTTTCAAAATAAAGAAATAATATTTTTGAAAATTTTCATACAATTTTGCTTGTAAAAAAATAAACATCAATGCAGATGGTCATTTTAAACAAGTCAATATATTATTAATATTCTTCCAAATTCTTGCTGTGTTATTTCTTCCAGGCTACCATTATGTTAGTAAGGTGTCAGATAGTCATTAATCACGTTTTCGCGGAAAATGCACTAGGTCACTTTCTCTTGTATGACGACGCGAAGTACAATAAAATAAAATAAATGGATATTTTGAATAAAATATTAATAAACAAAATTAAATAATATTAAATGAAATAAAATTAAATGAAAAAAAAATGAAATGAAATAAAAATGAATTAAATAAAATTATATTAAATTTTTTAAATAAAATAAAATAAAATTAGTTAAATTAAATTAAATTAAATTAAATTAAATTAAATTAAACTAAATTAAATTAAATTAAATTAAATTAAATTAAATTAAATTAAATTAAATTAAATTAAATTAAATTAAATTAAATTAAATTAAATTAAATTAAATTAAATTAAATTAAATTAAATTAAATTAATTAAATTAAATTAAATTAAATTAAATTAAATTAAATTTCGTTTAATTCAATCTAATTTAATTTCATTAAATTTAATTAATTAAAATTAAATTAAATTTAATTTAATTTAATTAAGATGAAAATAAACACAAATAAATTAATGATGTTCACGTAACGTTAATCTTATTTAAAAAAATAATAATAATCGATACAAATATGTTATATGCAACGTGAATATTTTCTATTTTGCACCAATCTTTGTCAATGACGAACAAACTCTGTTTCGATTATTCTGTTTAATATTTTTATTCAAGCCCAACTGTAAGCTTATTATTATTCGTTTAACCTTTTCAGTTACTACTAACAAACAAGGGTTCGAGCTTTATATATTATAATATAAAGGGAGAGCTTGCTCAGAAACAACGGAAAACATTTAAATTTGAAAAGTTTTCGAGAGAAATAACAGAGATGTTCTCAGAATTTTCACACCTTTTATCCTCTTGTAGATGTCTCAAAATTTAAACTTTCCATCCGCATCTCTATTTTATTTATTTTCGATACCTTTCGTTAAGTTTTCTTAATTGAAAGTATCTGGAAAGGATTCGGAGAGATTAAAAGTTTTATCAATCGAGAAAATTATTTTCGTTCAAATTTTCATACCATTAATTTAAACTTTCCTTTTGTAACAATATTGACACAAAACGGTGGTTAAATATTTATTTTTTATTGAAATATTCTATCTGTTTGATTGCTTCTTAGTTTGTTAGCTTACCCTTTAAAAATAAAATGAGAAAGTAGACGTACAAAGAAATTTTTTGAAGAAATTCTGGCAATTTGTTATATCTGCCCACCCGATTGTGCCCACAGAACGTGGCTTTTACATTCATATATTCGTATTATATCTGAATTGATGATGTTAAAATGTTGCAGAGCGTGATAGGGAAATAATATTGTCGTCATCTTCATAAATCGAACGATCAGGTTAACCCTTCATGTTCTGTGATGTGTAACTATTACACATTGCTTCTAAAAACTTTAATATCTCTATAAATATAATAAATACTTGGTTCAGATTTTAGGCATTCCTCCGAAATACATATACGCATTGAATGAAAAAATAATATTAATAATAATTAGCACATATCGGCTACATCAGATATATTGTGTAAAAAGTCGGAAATGAATTCACCAATACAATAAAACGTGTGTCTGTGTGTGACGTAGTGTATTCATTCTAAAAAACCGCTATGGGTGAGAGAGCGACGCTATTCACGTCTAACTCTCACTCTACTTCGATATATGTAAACGCAAAAAATAGAATCTCAGTTCGCTTGCTTCTCTTTTTAGTAGCCAGCCGGCTTTCGTTCGAGGTGGTCGCTCCGTCCGTTTTGTGAACATCTTCCGATGTATTTTTTCATGTTTTCAGCAATTAAATTTCAATAATTATCATTTTTGACTTTAAATTTAATGAATTTAAGCGACTGGCTATGAATATTCTTATTTTTGCGATTTTAAATCGCTCATTTTTACATGTGTATTGAATACACATCACCGGAACGGGCGGATTTTTTTAGCACATGAAGCGAAAGGTTAAGAACCAATAGAGCATGTAAGTAACTTATAGTACACCATCGTATGTGTTAAACATACTACCCCACATGGACATACAAAGTGTTGTTACAACATGAACTTTTAACAAAACTGGGCTCCTATTTCTTGGATCCATGGGAATCAAACATGAAACGTTTGTGTGGAAGTCTAGCCCTATGGAGGTCATTCATCATAAAGACATGTGTTGTCTAGTTGAATAAATATATGGTTTATACATGTTGAATGAATGAAAATCAAAGTTCTGTGCAATCCTTAGTTAAATGTATGATAAAATAAGGCTTTGAAAATTATCGATGGACCCAGCGAATACAATTCTAAAACGAAAAATTATTATTGTAAATTGGATAAACTAAAACAGGTGCCTGAATAAACGTTTCTTAGTAAAAAAAGTACAAATTCATATGTTATGATATAAACTCTATAAACTGTTTTCTTTGCCATTTTTTATAATTACATACATATATAATATCATGCCATTTATCTGCTAGGGTAGGCAGAAAGGACAGAGAGCCAGACTTTTCAACTGTCATCCTTATTTCAATGCCCCTTTCAACTCTCCCATCACATTTTAACACACTGCCTATATAACCGAATTCATTGACCTGCTCTAACTTATCTAAGTTAAAACGTACATTATACATACTTTTTAACACACCTATTTCTATAACCATAAACTTTGTTTTCACTCCATTATAGCAGAACCAAAAATGGGTTGATACTGATGGTAGTTGAATATGTTGAATATTTTTTGCAATGTCTAAAACAAATCAATTTTCACACCCACCAGCAAAAAATCGTCTCTTAAAATGATTAATGGGAATTAGCAATAAAATAGGCAAATTCGACCAGTGTTGTAATGTTGAGAATTTCATTAGTTGAAAACGTCTTTTATTATGACATCTTGAAACGAATAAATAAATTTAAAGAAATTTTATGCGAAGAGAAAGACAAATTGTATGACGAGATGAAAAATATGAAATCCTTTAACTGATATTGCAGGAGAAAATTCAAAGCAGAAAAATAGCCCGAGAAAAATACGCATTTTCTAGTTGAAGAACTTGCAGGACTAATTTCATTGTTCTCCCATATATTTGTTCAGGGCTGCCAATTTTCGAGGAGAAAAACTTTATACATGAAGATTTGTTTAAGATTAATCTATCAAAAAACGTATCCATTATCAATTTACCAGTAATACATCTAAATTAGCGAATTGAGAGTGAGTATTATATCTAGAATTTCGTTACTTTCTCATTGTGTTAAATTATTTACTTGTAAAAAAAGCATTGTTAATAAACAGAAAAAAAATAAACGTAAAATTATCGATCAAATTATACCAATGAAAAAAATATCAAAATAAAAAAATTAGTATAAATATATTTTTTCTATATGACGTCGTGAGAAGTTGAGCGCAATCGAAATTACACATCTAAAAATACGAGAGGTAAACTTTTAAAAACCGGAAAAGTAATAAATCTTTCCATGTAAAATAAGGCTTTCAGGGTGGAGTGATCCGTAGACACCCCTTTTCCCCCATTTTAGGGATGAAGTATCGTAGGTGGTAAACGAGGGGAAGTGGGGACAAATAGACCACGTGTCATCACGTGGCTTAAATATATCATGCATGGCTTATACCTGTATAAAGGGGTGATTCTCATTTTTTTTAAACGATTACAATTTTTCAATTGTAGAAATATCGATTTATATTTGTTATACCGATTAATGAAAAAATTATAAATTAATTAATACTCCTCTCTTCTTCTTCTTCCCAGTGTCATGTCAGGTCCCCACCAACGTTGAATATCACTTGAGAGTAGACATCTTTGTCCCCGGCAGCCCGAAAAAGATCTCCAACGTCCCTTATGCCAGTCCAATCACGTATATTGCGGAGCCAGGAGATTTGTCTCCTGCCAACACCTCTTCGGTCTTCTATTATGCCTTGGATGATCAGGTGCAGTAATTCGTACTTTGCTTCTCTAAGTACATGACCCAAGTAGGGCACCTTTCGAATTTTAATATAAGTCAGCAATTCTCTATCAACTGTGGCTCTTTGAAGAACCCTCGTGCTTCTGACCATATCCGTCCAGGGTATCCGTAGCATTCTCCGGTGCATCCACATTTCGAATGCTTCCAGTCGGTTCATACTATCAACTTTGAGGGTCCATGATTCTACTCCATGCTATAACACTGACCAAACGTAGCATTTGACTAATCGTTGTTGAAGTTTCAAGTTTAGATTATTATCGCAGAATACGCTTCTCATTTTATTAAAAGCCGCACGAAATGATTCAATTCTGCACTTGACATCGGTTTCTGGGTCGAGGCCTTCCACTAGGATACTTCCGAGGTATTAATATTTTTTCACTCTCTCTATATCTGCACCGTTCAATGTAAGACGTGATCCTGCCAGCTAAACACCATGAACTTAGTTTTACTCCCGTTCATGTTCAGCCCCAGCCTCACACCGACTCCATTAATTCTATCTATAAGCGTTTGAAGGCCGTCAATACTGTCTGCCAGAACAACCGTACCATCTGCGTACCTGATGTTATTGACGCATATACCATTCACTTTGACCTCTAGAAAAGTTAAATGTCACCTCATAGGTACCGTACTTTAAAATGTACATGTCGATATGCATGGTATCGCTGGTGGATACTGGTTTGATTCTCGTTGGTACATAACATTCATTGTTTTTAAAATAATGTTCCAGTCCGGTTTTAATTTAAGCTTATCTTTAACATTGTTTAGATTGTTTGGAAAAGATCACCTCTACGTTTGCCAGGCGGTACTTTATTTAAGAAAAAAAAATGTTTTATCAATGTAACAAACATTTTTTTCCGTTTTTTTTTATTTCTGAAGCATAAACAATGTAAAAAAATGTTTTCTATAAAAACCCTGTTTTATTTTATATTTCAAAAAAAGTACATCAATATTTTGATATTTTGCACAATATATTTAACATTAATTGACTTTTGCACAATATATTGAACATGAATTGACTTTTGCACAATATATTTAACATTAATTGACTTCTGCACAATATATTTAACATTAATTGACTTTTGCACAATAAATTTAACATCAATTGACTTTTGTACAATAAATTTAACATGAATTGACTTTTGCACAATATATTTAACATTTATTGACTCAAAAGATGTAAAAAATAAACCACACATTAGTAAATTAAATTTAAGATAAAGAATCAAAAGCTTCGGTTGCAATTTTGGCGATATTAAATACTATTTTTAGGCAAAATCGAGAGCGATCAAGTTTAACCTAGAAAAGTGCTGTTTAAAGATATGCTGTCTTCTAAGTGTATCAAAGATGTGCGTAATATAACTAGGTAAAGATATGCAGTCTTCTAAGTGTATCAAAGATGTGCGTGATATAACTAGGTAAAGGGAAAAATAAAATACCGGGATGGGCACAAAAACAAAAAAAAAGGACAAGAAAGAAAATTATATACTCATAAATCATCCCGAGGTTCACTTCAGTATTGTTATTTACCATATTATTTTTTTATCTTCTCCCTTTTTTGTCATAGGCACACATCAAGCTCTCTAAAGGATGTTTTGTCCAGTCCTTATGCATTTCTTTATTTGTTGAAAGGGCCAAATATCAATATTGAAACGTGTTATACAAAAAATATATTTACACGTTTTTTTTTAAAGAATTCAAAATCAATATTGACATGTGTTATACAAAAAAAAACACAATAAAAAATCGTACATGGTACGTAGATACAAAGGGAAGAGACAACGAGAATGTTCTATCTTGACACACCTTTTTGTCTCGTATACATATATAAAACTCATACAATGTTTCGTACTTCTCAAACTAACTTCTTTCGAAAAATCATTAACTTGATCCAACCATGCTTTTCTTGGTCTTCCCCTTTCACGCCATCCACTCACATTTGCCCCGCACAATTTTTTTGTTAATATTTTTTACCTTATTCTTTCTACATCTTATTTAATACGTACTCCACATATATCCTTAATACATAAGTCCTTAATATATGTCCTTAATACATAAGTCCACATTTATCCTTAATTTATCCATAATATTTATCAAAAATTTAATAATAGTTTATCCTTAACACACAAGTCCACATTTATCCTTAATTACTTCATATATTGTTATGTCATACATTTTCCTCCCATTTATTATTCATTGTGCACGTATTTCCATAACATTTATTTGAACCCTTCAGTATTTTATCACGTTTCTTTTCCATGCCTCAAAATTGTTACTTAAATACTGTTTTGGATTATTATCTTAGTAGATTTATTTAAGTCGTCCTTGCAAGACGAGTTTTTATTTTTATTTTTCTAAGAAGCCAAAATTATAAAAAAGTTCATACTGATTGCCCATTTGTGCTATATTATGATAAAATTGTACTCGTATGTTATCATGTAACGCTTGCCTAAAGCATACAATTTCAAACATGTGCGCACCTTTAAATACTGCTTAAACTCCACCCTTTCAAACTCTTATATCGAATAAAAGGTCAATTTAAAATATATGTATGATATGTATCTCTGACAAATAAAATTTCTTCTCGAATATGAATATTTGAGAAAGTGTTTAACATATTGTGTATCGTCACCATTTCTCACAAACGAGTGACATCCAAGAGTAAAACATTGAAGGCACTAGGGGTGAATCCTGAAAAATGATACGTTGGCATAGTATACATGCGAAGCTCTATCCGGGGAACCGTAAAATCATTTTTTACCAATTCAAAAGCACCTGTTTGGTTTTTTTTTTTTTTCAAAAATAAATCGTTCTCACGCCGAACGAATTCGCAATGATGAAAAATCGATAGTATGTTCCAATTTTTTTTTTCATCTGCAACATTGGCACGTGCTTTCTGATCGAGTATAAAGTTCTTCGAATCTGCATGTGGAAATTTACATTCTGGGTTTTATCAAAAGAAATAAATGCTTCAAATAGTGTTTGAGCTTACTTTGCGTTACGTATAACTCCCTTTACAAACCTCGTCTAAGATAACTGATGTAAATAAATCTTGTGTTCAATATTACCATTTTTATGTGTTTGGCGATTTATTATATCTACATATTTTTATGTTTTTGATAAACTTTTCAAACAAAATTGGCATTAATTTCTTCTGCTCTAGAGTGCAACATTTGAAATTAAGAAAAACATTTCGTCCCATACTTCATGGTAAGGTTCATGTCGTCAATTCACGATGAAATGTATATGACACAACTGTTCATAATTCTTTCTATAATATATATGTGATAGTCTGTCAGTTTCAATTTGTACGTAGTACGAGGGTCATCCAGAAAGTAAGGTTACAACATTTATGTAGGATCGAAAAATGCTTGTATTGAATTGAAATTCACAGGATACTTCACAAATATATTAAACTATTTTTCAACGTAATCGCCGTCTAGATCGAGACATTCTGTAGTTGGGGCACCAGCTTTTGTATGCCAGTGTCATAGACCTCCGCCGCCAACTCTTTCAGCCACTTCTTCACAGTTTCTTCGACATCCTGATCGTTGGAAAATTGTTGGAGTGTAGTGACACACCCACGTCTCATTTCCCGTTACGATAGAGTCCAGAAAAGCTTCTCTCTCTTGTGCAAAACGATCCAAAAATTCACGCGCGGCGGTCACGCGATTTTGACAGTGTTCCGGTGTGAGCATTCTGGGCACCCATCTCGCAACACAACCTCTTGTAACCAAGTTTTTCCGACACAATATCACCAAAGAGACTTCGGGAAATGTCAGAAAATTCTTCGTGAAGGTCGTCAAGTGTCGCACAGCGGTCATTTTGCACTTGTTCTTCAATTTTTTGCACAAATTCGTCAGAACTGCCTTGCCTCGTCGTGAGTATCAGTACGGCCTTCTCTGAACAACCTAACCCAATTCGTGACATGTTGTCGACTTATCACATCACTACCATAAACTTCCACGAGCTTCCGATGGATATTCGCGGTGGTATTGTTCTGCAAAGTCAAAAAAACGGATGACCGCGTGGATCTCGCACGGACTAGAGGTGGCGGGAGCGTGCGACGACCTCTCCATCGGAATAATTTACTGTGACTGAACAAAGTGGCCGACAAATACGCGGGACCAAACAAACTGACTGTTAGGATCCCCCCTATACGCCAGGTGTACCAACTTTGAAACGAAAAAATTCCCCTGGCCTCAGGAACCCTTGTAATCTTAGTTTTTGGATGACCCTTGTATATACCCGAAAATCACGACAAAATTAATATCGTGGATATCTACTCCTGCGTTGTCTCCACATGAGAGAATTTGGATATTTTTCTTGACCTTAATCGAGTGTTCTGACTGGGGATGCTTAGTTACTACTCATTAGAGGGCAGACATTTATTTTAGATTGGGTGTCCACTTTATTTGTTTGCTCAGGAGTATTTAAAGTTAACCTATCCGTATTAAACAGTCTTGCTCTGTATGTTCCGGAAAATTATCTGAAACAACGCAGCCATAGAATGTTCTATCAACCTAGGAGTCGAACCAACCTGCTTTTGGAAATGCCGGTAGATAGAGCAATCACACTTGTAACCGTGTGTATCCTCATATAGACGTGTTTCTGTTGTCACTCAGCTTCAGGAAAAATCTCATCAAATTTGTTTTATACTTGAGATAATTTCATTTTTCATATAATTTAACAGTCATAATGTTTCAGTGTAACATATACATTTTTACTATTGTTTTTATCAAATAAATGTTAAAAATTTGAATTGTTTTATTCATATATTTTTTGTACTTGTTATGTTTTGTCTTTGTACGAATAAGGGAAACCTGTGATGCGCAAAGGAAGTGAAAAAATAAATTATCAAATAGAGCTTTATTATTTCAAAGTGCATCAGGATTTTTGTAGACAAAATCCAGATAACAATAGATTCCGGATGTATGTTTGTGACATATTCTTCAATTCAAAATTATTACATTTTTTTATGACAGTCCAAGTCGAAACTCCGCATAAACTTCATCCTAAGTACTGAATGCATTAAATTGCTGCTGGAATCAGAAAAATTCACATTTTATCTAGGGGCTACAAAATTATCTAAATACTGTATCGATATTAGGTAAATTCAATGTGCTTTTTTGAGCATGGATATTATTTTGATCTGATTACAGCTGAATTATTTTAATACAAAAGCAACAAACATTATATAGTACACATCATATTTATGGTTCAATCAGTTCTAATTTGAAACGATTTTTTTGTCCTTCAAGAAAACACTTAAAAAGCATTATTTGTCTCAAAATATTCGTTGTCCTTAAAACCAATTAAATTAAAATACAAAGCCCTTTTGTCATCATCAATTTAATTTTTTGTATTTTTTTCTAAAACTTTTTTTCATACACTATCTTAGACAGTCATGGTTATCAATAATAATTATTAAACCAAATCTGGTGAATGCGAAAAAATTAAGTGAAAGTTATAAATCAACCAGATGTTTTTAATGAACAAGTTAGATACATCTTTTTCTTCTTCTTCCTTTTCTTTTAGACCTGTTGGCCTGCTATGGTCCTGCATCATTGTTTCCCTCTTGTGACGTCGACTGCCAGCTGTCTTTCCATCTTTTGGGAGGTCGTCCTGGAGGTCTGCTTGCTTGGGGGATACTGCCCCTGGTCATTTTTACATCTCTTGGTTCCACCATTCTGGATACATGTTCGTTCTAGAACCTTCTTCTCTGTCGTCCCCATCTGACAATATCTTCATCTTCACACATCCTTCGGATTTCTGTGTTTCGTACTATATCACGAAAGGTTTTGCCAGCGATACTCCTGAGTACCTTCATTTCGCTGTTTCGAAGGAGATTTTGAGTTCTGACACTGTCTGCTCTGGATTCTATGCTGTATGTCATTATGGGGCGGACACAGGTCTTGTATACCCTCACCTTGCTTTGGATGTACATATACTTGTTATTTCCAAATAGTGTTCTTTAAACATCCGGAAAGAGCTTCGGCCTTTTGTGATTGTTCAAGTACTTCGCCACAGAGGTCATTATTGCACATTATGCTAGCACCCAAGTATTTAAATATTGTAACTTGTTCAATTGGTGTATCGTTGATCGCCACACTGCATCCGACTTGCTCTCTGGCTAGTTATGCATTTAGTCTTGCTGATGGAGATAGACATTATAATTTATTTTATCAAACAGAGATGTTGTATTTTTTTGGAAGCAGTGTGGAATGGGTGATAGATATTTTTTATTATTAGATAGATATTTTTATTAAAAAAACTTAAGGCATCGTCACGAATACCGAAAATTTTTATGAAACAAAAGATTGATTGGAAGAAATTACTTGAAAGGTAAAAATCCTTGAGACGTATTTGACAGAGTATTAAAGAAATATAAATTCATCTATATTCAAACTCATGATCTTCCAAAATGATAATGGACATAGTTCATACAAGCAGTAAATTTCGAATTGAAAAATAAACCTTTAAAAATTTTCCACTCGGAATACGAGTACACCCTTTGAAAATGTATGCAATAACAGTGATAATGATGTATTAATGCGTGACAAGTTATAAAATTAAGCTTTTAAGTTTGGATGTAATTTTTCATTGATGTTTTAAGTGAGATAAGAAAAGCACTCCAAAATGATAAGGCCTTGTCGAAGATTGATAAAAAAAAAATGACAAAATAATTTTACAATTCCAACAAAGTGTCACGGTTTTGATGTTGGGAATAAATCAGGGAATTAAAACTCAATCCACTCGTCTCAGTAAATATAAAAAAAGAATATATTTTTACAACATTATTTTAGAAATTAATATCATAAACATGGTGACTTTGAAAATGCCAATTCAGTTTCGAGGTTTGATTAATCCTTTATTAATTTGATTGACATATATATATTTTTTAAAAGAATGTAATCGTCAAACATTCAAACAAAAATAGTATTTTTGTTAGTTAAAAATAAAACTTAAGGCTGATGTGTTAAGTAAGATATAGAAGACCACGATGAATGGTTTGGACATTGGAATAAATTAAGAAAGACTCCGAAACCAGATATATAGTGCAGATGTGAGGCACGTGAGACGAAGACCATGGAAAGTATCAAATAAGTGATATTCTAAAAGAAGGAAATGTAGAAAGTCGTAGTAGGAAAATCGAAGAAGTTGTATGGATGTGGAAGAAGCGTAGGCTGCGTGTTGAGACTGGAAAATCTGGCTCTAAGTCCTCTCTGCCTACCCCGACAGAGATATGGTATGTATGTATGTAAAACAGAAAATATTAATTCTTCATTTTTATCTTTTGTTACATATTTTCACATATTTTATTTTTTGTTTATAACTGTGGCCTAGTTGGTAAGACGTCTGTTTTCCAGCCTAAGGGTTACGGGTTCAATTTCCGTTAAAACGAAATTTATTTTTAAACGGGATCTAGCCTGGTTTCCTTTCAGGCTTCTTTAACATCTTTTGGGTTGTTTGAAATAAATTTCTTTTGAACTTAAAAGTTATATACAACTTTTATGTTATAAAATCAAGGACCGTGAGACATGCCATTTTGATAAGAAGAAAAAAACAAATACATTAATTAAATATTGATAAAATATTTAAAAAATCACAAATCATTACGATAGATTAGGAAAACTCGTGGTTTGTCAATATTTGAAAGAAGGCGAATGAAGACATCAGAAATGAATGAATGGATAAAATGAATGTGTTAAGGAAGATGAAGAAAAGAGCTTAAATATGGTTTGAAAAGGTAGAAAAAATTAACGATTATAAAGCAAGTATCCAAGTCAAAAGTGCAAGGTGTGTGTGGAAGAGGTAGACTGAGAAAAAAGTAGCTAGACTAAAGGAACCACGTGTTGAAAGAAGGCTAAGTGAGTAATATGAATAATAAAAAAATGTGGATGACGAGATGTATGAATGTGGAGGAAGATAGAGTTTTGTGCTTGGATAGAAAAGTTCGAAGATCTGTTATCTCTGCTAACGTCGTAAGGGACACGGCGGGATGATATGTACGCATGTACGAGTATAACGATGC
This sequence comes from Odontocerum albicorne, assembly GCA_949825065.1. Taxonomy (NCBI): domain Eukaryota; kingdom Metazoa; phylum Arthropoda; class Insecta; order Trichoptera; family Odontoceridae; genus Odontocerum; species Odontocerum albicorne. The sequence continues at coordinate 6,393,006 of OX463846.1, read as the reverse complement.
ATACATGAAAAAAATAGAGTTAAAAAAGTAATGCTTTCAATATAAATTTATTTGGTTACAAAATGAGTTGAAATGGGCTTATAAAGTGTCCATACTTAATGCACATCTTGTAAAGCTTAACAGTTGATGAGCTGTAGAAAATATTGGTTGCTTGACAAGTACAATAGAACAGTTGATGTTGTCGCGTGGGGCTATATGGAGATCGTAAACAGATTAATTGAACACGCTTAAGAATTGTCAATGTAATTTATTTTCATCAAACACTGTTTATTCCACTCAACGTTATACAGTAGCAGGTTTTTTTTTATCTCTATGTTGCCAAGTTCAAGAGTTTCATAAAATATTTATAGTTCAATTCCTCTCGAGATATATGTAATTTAAAGCTATGAAATAAATACTTCATACCATCCAATCTTTATATTTGGACACCGGTAAGGGGTCCATTACATAATACAATATTGAGTTAATACCAAAGATTCCTACCTTTTTCATCCTTAAAAAAATAATGAACCTCACCTGAAAACAAAAAAAAATGTATTAGAACAATTTACAAGCAATTAAGTACTTAATAGATTCCTGAAAACTTATTTTAATTTACCTCACAATAATGAAAGTTATTTCGTTGTACATTTTTCAATAATTCGTTTGAAGTAAGTTTAAAAAAAGTAAGTGAAAAAACCTGTAATTTTTTTACAAACTCTTTCATTGAATCATTGAAAATCAGTTTTGATTAAATATTTTCATCAATAATTAAAAAAAAACGATGACCTAGTTTAAATTTCAAGTGTTAACATAAATGGTTTAAAGAATTTTAATTCTTGCCAGGATTTTTTTCAGGGAATTGAAGTAAGCTTCAAATCTGTTTTTAGTTTTCATTTATATTAACAAGCAGTTCATGTATCTTATATTGTACAAAAAAAATAACAAATAGAGCCCGTAGTGAGTACTTAACACATTGTGTATGCCAAGTATTTAGTTGTATCTCTTTGTCGGTGGCTGTGGTCAAGCAGTTAGCATTCAAGTTAACACTTGCCTTACTGTGCTAAATAAATCCGCCAGCCACGGTGCTGGACGCTAAGCGTCCAGTGAAAAATGTATAATTTAAATCAAAATTATGCAAAATCTGCTAGGTTATTTTTTGTAATTAGCTATAAAAATATTTTTATTATGTATTAAACCGTCGAATAATCAAATAAAATATTAGTCCTGGTCACTCGCTATCCATCACAGGGTAGCAAGTGTTAAACAAGCAAGTGTCCCAGGTTCGGTTCAAACAGTTAAAAGCTTTAAAAATTTTAAAGTATGCGTAACTAAATGTATGGACGTGACAGAAGCGAAATATATGTACCAAAATATAATGACTAGGAGATCTGATCTTTCTGCCTATCCTAATACAAACATGACGTGTTAGTGCTGAGGGTGTCTCTTTCAATCGGCAATATTTTCTCTCATGGTTGAGTGTATAGCAAATATTTTTTTCTTGGCAGGTACCATAATGCTTAAGATCGTACCTACTTCAGATATTGCACGGCCAACTTCATTAATAACTCTTCTCCATAATTCATGTAATTCTGCTGAATTAAAGGGCATTCGGTAATAGAGAACCTGCGGCAGTTTTCACTTCGTCCATTTATTGGATGGATCTTCAAGATATCTCCGAACTTCATTCTTCTATTTCCCTGACCCCTATTCGTGTATTCTCACAATCTAACCGTACAATATGGCCGAACACTTGGATAAAACTTAAATGACAAATTGTTAACAGTTGCTCACGGATACTCAATTTCCCAATAGGATACACTCCCCTTCGAAGTCAAGAGAATTCAGACCTTCTGTCGCCAGCACACCCATAATGAAAGCGTATATCCTCCAGCTTTCCCTAGCTTTGATCATTTGTATATTAGATTATTTATAAAGAAAACTCAAGAATCTTACAAGTTGTATTGATTCATGCTTGGATATCCTTCTTCAGGTGTAAGATCGCTCGTTTTGCCATACCAATTATTCTTTAAATCGCAGCCTCGTATCTTCCCTTACCAATGATGGTAGAGCCACGACGCATAATATTTTATGGACCATATTCAAGTCTTATTGAAGAGTTATTAATTATGTTAACTATTTACAAGAACTTAACTATTCAGATTATTAAAAAAAAATTACATGTATTTAACTTTAACTATGAATTAACTCAATAAAAATTAAGTAATTTCATAGTTATCATAATATAAATAAGGTAAGTTCTTAAGATATAAATTGTATATAGGTATAACCTTTGGCAAATGTTTGTACTATAGATTACTTGATAAAATTTAAATAAACATTAAAACTCGCTGATTTCTGGTATGAATTTGATTACAAATGTGTTGCCACCTTAGATTGGGGATATTAATTTTTATCTTAGATTGGGGATATTAATGTCTCCGATCGATAAATTTGCACCAGGATTAAAATGATAAACGCTACAGTGTTTTTTGTAGGCGATGTACATCAAAGCTACTGACTTGGTATGACAAGTAGGAAAAATGATGCCGAGGCGTTTCATGTAGGTGACGCTCAACAGTGCAACACGTCTGCGGTGGTAGGAGGAGGACAACTGAGTTGTTGAAATTGTGAGGAATCTTGTTTACAACATATTCTCAAACTCTGGAGAGAGAGAGAGAGGGGGGAGAGGGAGAGAAAGAGAACTCGAAAAATCGATCTCACTTAGTGAAATAGAACCAGGAGAAAAAAAGGTTATAACGATAAATTAATTATGATTGCCCAATGTGGATCTTAGGGAAAAAAAATCATGGAATTAACACTACAAAAGATCTAAAAAGGGGTTGTGCTAGTATATTCATTATTTTCATGTTTATACAGCGAAATCTAGGATAAAAATGTTAAACATCGAATCTTATATCCATATTTGTCACGTTTACCCAACATTTTTCGTAATAGGTTTTAAGGCTTCAAATGCCGCCCCGATATGGCAGGCTTTGCTTTGCTTTACATTTAGGGTTTGTATTATGAAAATGTAAACAAAGGGGTTTTGAACAATAAGTATTAGCATAAAGGGTAGGTAAACAATTAGAAGGCGTAATAACCCTGTGCGCGTAAAGTGCCATAAGAGATGTGGTTAGTTTCAACACCAATTTGTGAATAAAATTCAACATTTTTGAAATTTCACAGCCAAACGAGATTTCGTCATGGACAATAAATAAAATGTATTGTTTTAAATTTTTAATCGACACTTTTTAAATTGTTTTAAATTTTTAATCGACCCTTTCAAATCGTAAAAGTCTCTAAGGTACTGTGCAAGTCAATTGAATATTCTAAAATTTGTCATGATTTTTCTGTCATAGATTTATTTAACAAAATCCAGTCAATCTGATAATAAATAATAATTGTGATGTATTTGGTGAAAGGTGGTATATTTGATGATACATACACATATACATACCATCAAGCCATTTCCCTGTTGGAATAGGCAGAGAGAAGAGAGCGCCAGACTCTCCTATCGCGACACACATTTTTCGGCTCTTCTACATCAATATACCTTCTCATGCTACTTCCTTGATTTTTCCGACTTGGTATTTTACTTTTTCAAAATATCATTCACTTGATCTAACAATACCTAAATACTCCTCTACCATATCTTACACTCACATTTGCACAAGAAATATTTATTTAGTTATTCTTTTTCATTTATACGTGTCCTAACTATATCAAAGTCATCTAATTAATTTTACTAAATGCATCAGCTTTGAGTTTACATTTATTTCTGATCACTTTACTCCATATTGTAGCATACATTATTACCCTGTGTTTTATTCTAAGTGCACGCATTTCTACAGTACTCATTGTAACGATAAACGAATGACAAACAATATTTTCGAACATCACTAGACTAAGAAGTAAAAGCTAAAAAATCAAGGTCTAACTCAATAAATTTACATTTTATAAATTCAAAACGTTGATGTTGATTAAATGTTGACATAAGTAAATTAATTATTTAAAAAAATAATATGAGTAAATTAATTAAATTGAATTTTAAACAAAGCTTTCAACGAAATTAATTGTTAACTCACATATTGATCGACATACTCGTATTTCTAGACAGCAAAGAGAAATTAAATTTCCAAGAAGAAAAGCTCATACTCGGTTGTAAAAACCTTATCCTCGGTTATTAAAACCTTAAAAAAACATTTTTTTGGCACGAGATAAAAGAAACGAAAAATTCTCTAGCAAATAATAAAATAAATTTTCTCAACTTAAATAATTTAGCGTTAATTCAACATTATTTTTTATCATAATAAGTTGATGATTAATTTTCTTTTTCAGTCGCTTTTGAGATTGTCTCAAGTTTTTTTCCCAACCAGCTCTACGATTAATTAAAAGTATTTTTCGGAGTTATTGCTGAGCGGCGCTAGCTTAAATGGTGGCAAACATTTCAAAAAACGGTGCTACCTCCATCCTCAGGATAGTGAAAAAAAATCATTATTGAATATCGTAAGCACGCTAGAAGCATCCACCTAACCACCTGCACGTACAACCACAACGTAAACATTACAAGGTTAGATGTGTGTTTCTTGCATGATTACTATATTAGGCAATGTTTTATGATATTTCCCTGAAAAATTGCATCGCCTTAAATTCATCGGTCATTGTTCAAGCTAACTCAACACAACAATAATTCCGCAAAACATTTTACCATACATTCGTAAAAACCAGCCATGAATACCTTCGATCAAATTCCCCCTTTAAAAAAATCTTTCAAGCCCTTATAAATCTAAGATAGTTATTTGCCTCAACAATATAAGGGGGACTTTTGGTGATTTTTATTCATTTTCGACATCCTGAATAATTACTATCCGTGTATAATTCTACCTGAATTTGTCTAGAATTGTTAATAAAATTATTTTTAAAAGCTCAAAAATAAAACATTTTAGAAGATATATTTTATTACGGAACAAAGTCATATATGTGTAAGTATTATTACAACTGATCAAATGTTCACCATCCCTAGAGTTCAAACATATTTTGCCCAAAGGCAATATGCCTATTTAGTTCCCATGACATACAATGGGGTGCTGAATTCAATAAAGGCAAAGGGAGGAAAACAATTTAGGCAGTCGATCGGAGCGTGGTTGATATTGCGACATGAGTTTGAGTACTTGGGCTTGCAAGAGGAATGACTTGTGGAAAAGGTTTGTGTGAGCTCTTGAATGTGGTGTTTTTTTTTATTGCTTTATGTTTAAATTATTGTTTTTGTTTTTAATTTCATGATTATGTGCGGTACATTGTGGGGTGAATGTTTTTGGTATCTCTGGAGTGATGAAGGGTGAGGAGTTTTATTTCGCGTGATGTAAACACGTGTAATTGAATGTCACTGTTTGTCGGTTTGATAAAAATGTACAACGGGGTTTTTTATATAATCAAAAATCGGAAAGAAGTATCGATTTATTTTTCCATGCTTTATGTTTTCAGTGAGATATAGGCCAAAGCCTAGATTACTGGGGACACGACAAGTGAAAGGTAACAAATCCAGATCCATTAAAATTGTGTGCCCAAATTAAATTACCTGTTGTTTTTTTTACAAATGATGTATTTTTCTTGTCATGTGTAAAATAAATAAAAAATAAAATAACAAATACTAAAAGGATTGCTGAGAAATAAAAATAAATATAACAAAGTTAATTATGCTGTTTATAGTTAAGGCATTAACGTTGTGGAGGTTTAAAGACATTGTAATTTATTTTTATCAAAGGATTATACCGTCATAAAAAAGTGGAATAAACAGTGTTTGGTAAAAATAAATTACAAAAGTTAATTATGTTATCTTCATCAAAACGTTATTTAAACGAATATGACATAATGCTTTTATATCGAAACAGATAAACATCTTTTACTTTTGAAAACCTTTTAAATACCAAACATGTAGTAAAATGGAGAATTAAATTGTTTTAAAACAATAACTCAGCATGCGAGTCAAACGCGTCTTTAAAGGCTTTGGTGCAGAGAGAATTGAATGCGATGCTGGTGAAAGATACAGTCAGGGTTGGAGTTATCTAGCGTGCATTGTGTGCGAGACACAAATGTATCTTATCATTAAAGATACTTTTTTGGTTCAAGATGTTGAGAATTTCTATTTTGTGCTATAAAATTGTACTTATTTACGTCAAGAGTTCTTGTACGACTTCAAGACTTAAGAACAAATATTTAGTGCCTTATAAGTTTATGGATATTTGACATAAAAGTTTTTGTTCAGAGATGTATTACATATTTTGCCTCGAAATAAATGTGAAGATAGTTCAAGTTTTATTTTATTCTACACTAAACGAGGTACTGCAATCATCCAACATTCAAGTGAATGATATAGCTAGAAAACGTACCTAGCTTCACATATCTGGGCAGCATCCTGGCTTCGAACTTTTCTTTTGATGATGAATTGAAAAGTTGACTCAAGAGCACGTCAACAGCTGCTGCTAAACTAAATGGCATTATTCTACCTCATGAACCTCATCTACTAATTTATCTGTTTATAAGACCATTGTCTTATCTACACTTATCTTTGGGTCTGAGACTTGATTTCCCTATAGAAGGCACATTCGTCGCCTTGAAACTTTCTACCAGCGTTTCCTTCGTTTCGAGTTTTAATATCACAAATGTTTCGGTTCTGCAACGCTCCCACTGTTAAGGTGAAATTGAGATGGACTAGACATGTGATACGCATGGGCTCACATAGGCTCCGTAAACGCGTTGTACGAGTATATAAGAAAGTAATGGAAGCGAAAGGTTGGTGGGCAGAGAAAACGCTTTAAGTATAGTCTGCGAGAGTCGCTGATGTTGTGCGGGGCACCTGAGGATTGAGAACAGAAGCTCAGAACCATGGAGGATGGAGAGCCATCTATTCTAAAGACGATGGCGTCTCAACGGCTAAACGTATGAGAAACAGTCAGCATGCGTCAGCTTACCAGGTGACTTAATATGATCAATATATCTGTGACAACTGTGGGAGTGCGCATCCAGGATCGAGTTCTTTACTCACAGAAAATAATGTGATCGACTTGGAGAAGCAGCTCAAGATTGACGTTGAAGAGGCGAGGAGATCCTCGTCTATAAGGTCCAACAATGACGAGGGCGAAAAGTCTTCAGATTTCAAGTGTTTATATCGAAAAACCAGTTTTTTAAACAGACCAGTTAAGTTTCAAAATTTGACACAATTAAACATCCAAACATTCAATTTAATTAATTTTCAATTCAATGGACAACTTTAGATTGCATCGTTTGGAGAACAAACTCTCCTCAAGGGTGCTCTAACTTGGGACTGAAACCTCCTCATATTAAACAAGTCACGCCTAGCGGCTATACCAGTGCCCGTATAACATTTTCATTGTATACAGTACAACCTTTTGGGATTATTGACATGTGGTAATTTTTTCAACCAACCAACTTTCAAGCTTTTTAAGATCGAGAAAGATAACTTTGCATAACTTCCTTTCTTAAACCTAAGTTGGTCGAACGTTTATCAGGGGTTCATTCAGGCCGTATTATACTAACATTTCTGTATGATTCAACCGGAGACTGCTACGGATACCCTGGACGGATATGGTCAGCAACACAAGGGTTCTTCAAAGAGCCAAAGTTGATAGAGAGTTGATAGAGAGATATTAAAATCTGAACGGTGTCCTATTTGGGTCACGTACTTAGAGGAGCAAAGTACAAATTACTGCACCTGATAATCCAAGGCAAAATAGAGGGTCGAAGAGGTGTTGGCAGGAAGCAAATCTCCTAACTCCGCAATATACGTGATTGGACTGGTATGAGGAGGGTGAGGGATCTTTTTCGAGCTGCCGGGTACAAAGGTGCCTACTCTCAGGTGATAGTCAACGTTGAAGGGACCTGATATGACACTAGGAAGAAGAAGAATATGATTCAACATAGTAGGATTATAAACAATCGGCAATGAGTTTCAACAAAACATGAAAAAACACATAAGCCATATGAAACTTTTTAAGGTAACATCAGTTGAACCCTGAACATTAGAAATCAAGAGGTCTACCATGTAACAAAGGTGTATCTATGAATTGGAAAAAATACAAATATACTTTCACGCAACTACTCTATCGGGGTAGGCAAAAAAGACATAACGCCTGATTTTCCTATCTAGACAAATGTCCTTCGCTTATTCTGCATACATACACCTTCTCTTGCAATTCTACAGTGGCTGTGACTTTTGAAATTCCTTTCTTTCAAAATACAATTCACTTGATTCACCTATTCTTTCCTTTGTCTTCCTTCACCCATTCACCCCCCATTTGAACTATATATTTGTTTTGTTAGTATTTTAACATAAATTTGTTTTACATGCCTTAACGATCACAGAATTCTCTTCTTCACCTTACCACATAAGCCTAAAGTTCAATTTCATTCTTAATTAAACGTGGAGTTGAACCTTTCGTTAGATGATTTTAACCAAAAAAATCCAATTATTTTCGTCGTAACGTGTTTTTGGTTAAATTAAGTTCTACATTTTTTGTCGTAAGTCTATTGTTTAAAACTAACAATTTATTCGCTGGTTTGTCTACCTTATTCGCCGATTTGTCGTTTAAAAGTTATAGGTTTATTATTTGTTTAAGTTAAATTTAAATGAAGATATGTAGATAAAATCATAACTTAATAACATCTAATATTAACATATAATTAAAATAACAAACAAACTGCAAAACAAAAACATGAACACCAGCCACGATACTTTAGATGTTTGAGCAGATATTCAAATTAGTTTTAGTTTTAGTAAAGCCTGTTATATCTTGTTATTCGCAATGCATCTTCCATGATATTCGAGGTTGTAACTTTCGATCTAGATAAATTTTCTACACTTTACTCAGTTATTTTACCTCCTGAATAATGAATCTAATTGGGCAATAAAAGAAATGGATCAAACTTAAATTTTAGCAAATGACTTCCATGACCTAGTTGACACGATGCCTGTCTTGACCCTTCCATTCCTGTGATGTGTAACTAGTACACATTGCTTCTAAAAACTTTAATACCTCTATAAATATAATAAATACTGGGTTCAGATTTTAGGTATTCCTCCGTAATACATTTACGCATTGAATGAAAAAAATTATATTAATAATAATTAGCACTTATCGGTCACATCAGAGATATGTATGTTGTGAAAATCGGGAATAAATTCACAATAAATTCACAAACGTGTGCCAATGTGTGACGTAGGTATATTCATTTTAAAATACTGCTATGGGTGAGGAAGCGACGCTATTCACGTCTCACTCTCACTCTACTTCGGTATACGGGAACGGAAGAAATAGAATATCAGTTCGCAATTGTGTTTCTTCCTTCGAGATATAACAGTCCAAGACCGGGTCCCGTCTCAGTTCTCAGTAGTTCTGACTTATCGATTTGTGGTGGTCTCTTCGCCCGTTTTGTGAACGTTGGTCGATATTTTTTTCATATTTTCAGTAATTAAATTTCAATTATTATTACTTTTGACTTCAAATTTAATTAATTTAAGCGATTGGCTATGCATGATAAAACCTTGAGACAGGTCAATAAGGCGGCTGCAATATCCGGATGCCTAAGAATACATGTGTGGAATAATAAACACATGAGAATAGAAAGTAAAGTCAGAATATATGTACAATACATGTGTGAGACCGATAGCCACCTACGGAATAGAGACCAGAGCAGACACATCTAGAACAAAATCTCTCCTGAGAACCTCGGAAATGAAAACACTGAGATGTATAACCGGAAACACACTAAGATATAGAATCAGAAACACCGAAATAAGGAGAAAGTGTGGTACGGAAGACATCGTCAGGTGGGGAAGACAACGAAGGCGATACTGGAACGAACATGTAAACAGAATTAAGACGACAGACTTCCACGTGTCGCCCTTGAAGGGAACCCAGCCGGAAGAAGATTGCCGGGAAGACCTCCGAAGAGATAGCGTGACAGCTGGCAATCCACGTCACAAGAAGAGGAACAAGCGAAGAAGAAGATCATGATCTATAGGAAGAGGAACAAGAAGAAGACTATGCATATTCTTCTTTTTACGATTTCAGATCGCTCATTCTAACATCTAGAGAAATATCAAGTGTAATAAAATATAATTAATGGTAAGGTTAAGTCAGGTTAATTTTTAAATATGATTTGCAATTGGCACTACAGCCGGATCTGTGTTTCATCCATCACGGTGATTGAATGCCGCTTAATTCAACACACGGACGCCTTCCACAGTGAGCTGACCATTCTGCAATGCTTCTGCATAGAATGCAATACTCTCTTTTATTCTTTATCCTTTGTGTCTATATGAATTCACAATAAATATCAATGTATCTCTGTGAAAAGAGTTATGACCAAGAAGATTGCTTTATTGCAATAAATATACCTTAAAAGCAAAATAACGGAGAACAAAATGATTCCGCTTGCGTAAGCACATCTCAAATGTTTCCGAATTCAATAAACAGGATGTGTTTTTGAAAAATAAACTGAGATATTAGTAATTCGTATTTTATTACCATAAAACTGCTATGGTGTAATGATTACCATGCACGCGAGTACCTCCGGTTCAATTTCTGACGAATTCACTTCCGGACTAATTTTACTCCAACTCTTTTACTTACGGATAAATGCCTAGATGTGTAGCAAGATGTTAAAGGGTAGTATATTGTGGGTACTACTGGCCAGTATATGGTATTCTGTAAAGAACTCAGCCCCTTGCCTACTGACATCTTAAACTTTTCATAATTTGTTCCAAGCAGCGGTCCACGCATAGCGGCTACAACCGGGAAATAACGTGCACCCACAGGCTGAACATAATGGGCACATTAGCAGGTGATTTTTGCTTCTGTGTTTCCCTGTCCTCTCTCCTAATATTTTCAACTCTTATTCATAATATTCTATCCCAAAACATTTTGCAGCATTCTTATTCTTACTTAACATCCATAAGTGCACATTTCATCTAGGGTCTAATATTTCACCCCAAAAACTATGGGTTGTCAGCAGGGCTTCCAATATATGCAACACGTATACAAGATCTACCACAGTACGGAAGCAATGGGGAAACCACCGCACTATTTTCCTCCAGAAAAGCATATAAATATATTCAGCAATTTGTGACCCTCAGCATTGAGTCAAAATTAGTTGCTAAGGAGTAACAGTTCATACATAATAAACCAATACAGGTAAAGAAGTATTATTTAATGACTGACAATAATATTTGAGAACGAGGGATAGCTTATTGTATCGTTTTTTTATGGTATTCGTTATTAACTGATTTAATTAAGTATTCGTTAAAGGTTATTAACTTTCAAGTTTAAAATAAATTTAATACTAGAACAAGTTTTAAAAGTTATATTTTAAATCAAATGTATTGTATTATATTACACCATCGTTGTATACAATACAATCTAACAGATTTATTGCGCTGTGAAAATCTCTTCCAACTAACCAGTAAGACGTTTTAGAATGAAAACCCTTTTTCTTAAAATCTGGGTCTTCTTCTTCTTCCTCTTCCTATAGATCATGATCTGTTTGTTCCGCTTGTTCCCCTTCTTGTGACGTGGATTGCCAGCTGTCACGCCATCTCTTCGGAGGTCTTACCGGTAATCTTCTTCCGGCTGGGTTCCCTTCAAGGGCGACACGTGGAAGTCCGTCGTCTTCATTCTGTTTACATGTTCGTTCCATTATCGTCTTCGTTGTCTTTCCCACCTGACGATGTCTGCCGTACTACACTTTCTCCTTGTTTCTTTGTTTATGATTCTAATTATATCTTAGTGTGTTTTCGGTTATAAATCTCAGTGTTTTCATTTCCGAGGTTCTCAGGAGAGATTTTGTTCTAGATGTGTCTGCGTTGGTCTCTGTTCCGTAGGTGGATATCGGTCTCACACATGTCTCGTATATTCTGACTTTACTTTCTATTCTCATGTGTTTATTATTCCACACAAGTGTTCTTAGGCATCCCGATATTGCAGCCGCCTTATTGACCAGTCTCAAGGTTTCATCATACAGATTTCCATTGCTACTGATGCTCACTCCACGATACCTAAACTCCATCACTTGCTCTATTATTTTGTTATTCATTGCTAGTTTGCATCTCACCGGGATCTTAAATATTGTGAGGCTCTTCGTTTTGTCCGTGGATATCAACATGTTATATTTTAGTGAGGTTTGATGGAGTCTATATAACATCCTTTGGAGGTCATCTTCGGATTCTGCGGTGAGTACTGCATCGTCTGCGTAGCATACAATGCTTACTTTTTTGTCTCCCAGTCTGTATCCTATGTCCATGTCTGAAACTTCCTCAATTAGTTTCTCCATTATTAAATTGAAGAGGAACGGGCTTAAGCTATCCCCTTGTCTAATTCCAATCGGAATAGGGAAGGCATTTGACAGGTCATTCTCTATTTTAATTCTGGTGTAGCTATTGGTATTTAATCCTTTTATGAGTGTTATTAAGTTCGAGGGGACATTCTTCTCACTGAGTATTTTTATCACATCTTCCAGTCTAACTCTATCAAATGTCTTAGTGAGGTCGACAAAACAGAGGTATGCTGTTTTGTTATACTCTATTGATTTTTCAGTTAATAGACGGTTCACGAAGAGTGCGTCTGTGGTTGATCTATCTGGATATCTGGGTTCAAAAGATAATTAAACCCACAATACCAAGGTTGGAATACTAGTGTATTACCGTTTAGATCGTGAAGATTGTCAATAATTAGATTTTTGTAAAATAAACACTGTTTATTCCACTTTTTTATGACGGTATAACCCTACCGGTTTCAAGGCTTTCATCTCATCTTCAGGGGAGCGCAAACAAGACTAAATGCTGTTCGGACTGGCACCGATATAGACACTTCAACGGTTGGAGGCGGGAGGGGTGAGAGGAAGGCTAGGTATAATTTCGGCCAAGAGCGGGGAGATTTTGGGGAAATAACTATTCAACAGATGCTCTGATCGGTATACTGACTTAGAAATTTCTAGGGCCTCTAATCTGTCCAATCTATTTCCGTTGCCGCTAATATGTAAGAATTTGGCATCATCGATAGAAAAAGTATGATTCTCACGGTGACAATGATTAGCCATTTCAGAATAAATTAGAGGATTTGTTAAAGCAGATTGGTGTTCACGAAATCTCTTTTCAAAAGATCTTCCTGTCTTTCCTATATAGAAATTATCACAGTCAGCACATAAAAGTTTATACACACCGCTGTTGTTAAGTATTCCATTTTTGCCTTTCCCATTAAATAAGAGTTTCCGGAGATTAAAGTTAGTGTAAAAAGCTGGCTTTATGTGACTTGGAATATTTTTGGTTATTTCATTTGATATATTTTTTATAAATAGGACTTTGCCCCATTTATAGGTATGCTTATAGGTGTCGTTAAATATATAATCTTTTATAAGTTTCTTTTTTGTTTTGTTTTTTAAAAGTGAATCAATGAGGCTTCCAGGATAGCCATTATTTGTAGCAATTTTTTTTATGGTTATTAATTCCTTTTTAAAATTGTCGTCGGTTAATGTTTTTAAATAAATTACAATGTCTTTAAACCTCCACAACGTTAATGCTTTAACTATAAACAACAATTAGATTTTTTCTAACGTTTGTTTTTATTAATTCCTCCAATAAAAACCTGTTTCGGGGATAATTCGAAAAAATCTATTGAAATAATGAATTTTTAAATAAATATACATTTTTGCTCAAAAACATCATATTTTTTTTCATATTTTGCTAAAATCGAAAATTCCCGCATTTAAGGGTATTTTTAAAAGCTAAAGGAAATTATATCCCGGTACTTTTCATAATTTCACGATACGATGAATCCACAAACGTTTTGCGGAAATCTGAATAATCCAGTTGCTAAAAAAAAAATGCTTTGAAATCTTTGACAATCATTACACTATTTCCACTTGTCCTTCAAGATTTTCCGATTCGGCGAACCTCGATTTTCATAGGCAAAAATGTAATCAACTATATTATATGTTAATGTAAGAGGATTTTTCTCATAAGAAATTTTCTAAATCTTATATAACACTGTCTTGCAGTCCACAATATTTTCGTTTTAAAACGATCTTAGTAAAAAAAATTGAAATATTAAGAATATGGATATTTGAAGTTAAATTATAAATTTAAGTCTTAATAGGAAATGAAATGACAAAATAATAATGATCGTAAAAGCCATAGACTATCCCTCTGATCAAGTGACGGAAGATCATTCAAAAATCTTCCTTTTTGATTATTTAGATTCAACTTTGGAATAGTTAATTTATTAAAAGAAAAACTGCATTACATATTATGACGTCTGATGCCATATTCAACGGCAGTGAATAAAAAATATTTAAGAATTTAAACATGACACGTTGGGTTTATTGATAAATTTGATTTTAAACAGGTTGAAATGAAGTATTATAAAATCAAAATGATCGTTAAAGCCATAGACTGTCCCTCTGATCTATTAGCGGAAGAAGTCTTTGAATTTCAACGTTTCACGCATCATCCAACAATCTTCCTATTTGATTATTTAGATTTAACTTAGAAATACTTTATTCATTTAAAAAAAACTGTATTACATATCATGCAGTCTGATGGGATATTCAACGGCAATGAATAAAAAATATTTTAGAATTTAAACATGACACGTTGGGTGTATTGATAAATTTGATTTTAAACAGGTTGAAATGAAGTGTTATAAAATAAAAATGATCGTAAAAGCCATAGACTGTCCCTCTGATCTAGTGACGAAAGAAGCCTTTTTATTTCAACGTTTCACGCATCATCCAACAATCTTCCTATTTGATTATTTAGATTCAACTTAGAAATACTTTATTCATTTAAAAAAAAACTGTATTACATATCATGCCGTCTGATGGCATATTCAACGGCAATGATTGAAAAATATTTAAGAATTTAAACATGACACGTTGGGTATATTGATAAATTTGATTTTAAACAGATTGAAATGAAGTGTTATAAAATGTAAATGATCGTTAAAGCCATAGACTGTCCCTCTGATCTAGTGACGAAAAAAGCCTTTGTATTTCAACGTTTCACGCATCATCCAACAATCTTCCTATTTGATTATTTAGATTCAACTTAGAAATAATTTATTCATTTAAAAAAAAACTGTATTACATATCATGCAGTCTGATGGCATATTCAACGGCAATGATTGAAAAATATTTAAGAATTTAAACATGACACGTTGGGTATATTGATAAATTTGATTTTAAACAGGTTGAAATGAAGTGTTATAAAATCAAAATGATCGTTAAAGCCATAGACTGTCCCTCTGATCTAGTGACGAAAAAAGCCTTTGTGTGTCAACGTTTCACGCATCATCCAACAATCTTCCTATTTGATTATTTAGATTCAACTTAGAAATACTTTATTCATTTAAAAAAACTGTATTACATATCATGCAGTCTGATGGCATATTTAACGGCAATGAATAAAAAATATTTTAGAATTTAAACATGACACGTTGGGTATATTGATAAATTTGATTTTAAACAGGTTGAAATGAAGTGTTATAAAATCAAAATGATCGTTAAAGCCATAGACTGTCCCTCTGATCTAGTGACGAAAAAAGACTTTGTATTTCAACGTTTCACGCATCATCCAACAATCTTCCTATTTGATTATTTAGATTCAACTTAGAAATAATTTATTCATTTAAAAAAAAACTGTATTACATATCATGCAGTCTGATGGCATATTCAACGGCAATGATTGAAAAATATTTAAGAATTTAAACATGACACGTTGGGTATATTGATAAATTTGATTTTAAACAGGTTGAAATGAAGTGTTATAAAATCAAAATGATCGTTAAAGTCATAGACTGTCCCTCTGATCTAGTGACGAAAAAAGCCTTTGTGTTTGAACGTTTCAAGCATCATCCAACAATCTTCCTATTTGATTATTTAGATTCAACTTAGAAATACTTTATTCATTTAAAAAAAACTGTATTACATATCATGCAGTCTGATGGCATATTTAACGGCAATGAATAAAAAATATTTAAGAATTTAAACATGACACGTTGGGTTTATTGATTAATTTGATTCTAAATAGGTTTGAAATTAAGGGGCATATATTATTAATGTTCATAAAAGCCATAAACTGTCCCTCGATCTGACGATAGGAAAATCTTTTACATTCCAACGCTTCACACATAATTTTGCAATATTCTTATGTGAATAAATTTATTCCACTTTGAAACCATTTATTCATTAAATAAAAAAAATTATCGTATGGCTTACAGTGTGTTAAAAAATTCAACACGATTTTATAAAAAATACGTAGTAATTTAAAAAATTAGACACGTTTAGGTAAATGATACATTTTATTCGTTTAGACAACAAACACTCTTCAAAGCCGCTCAAAGTAACAGTATTACAAAGTAACATAACAGTCGTCATTTTGTTTCAGTCAATCTGATTTTTCAGTTCGTGTATTTAATAAAAAAAAATAACTATACAATATGTAATATGGCGGTTTTATTATATTTAGGTGTCGATTTCTTCCAATTATATAAACTATTGTTGTGCGAAATTTTGAGAGCATGGTGGGCGTTAACATTAATAAGGAAAAAAAACCATATAATACTTAATGTAAAAAAAAAACAATCAACAATATTAAAAATAAACACATTTACTGAAGCCATCAATGGACAGAAGGAAAGGGAGATTGAAAAAGTATAATGGAAAAAATAGGATAATCACGCTTCGTCACTGAAGGGAGGTTTAGAGTTAGAAAATTTACGTTTTAATGGTGCAAGTCTCATATTAGCTTGTAGCTGGTTTTAAAGCATGGACTATCAAACATGGTCACATTTTTTTAGTTTAATGAAGAGTGCTCCCTCATAACTATTTTTAAGCAAAACACTCTTTAACTCAAAATATTCTTAATACCTGACTGAAATAAAAATTCACCATTTCTTTGTATTTCTTAAAATATGTACTGTTTTATTTTTTTATTATATATCACGCGTCTTATTAACTAGACTAGGGAGGTCGACACATGTGTTTCTCGATGGAAAAGAATATTGAACGACGAGAAGGGATAAGGCTCAATCTAATTGAGACGAAAGGCTTAAAAGGCAAACAATCTAATCCAAACATATCTACTAATATAATGAGACACGGTTTCGTATTAGTGTCACAAACAGTAAAATACGTGATCTCATTTTACTCGCAGAACAGAAAAATATATGAATTTTTTAGGTATTAAAACTAATGAAAGCCCAATTCGTAAAGTATCATGAAAAAAAAAACACGAAGATGATTTAAACATATTGAAAGACTGGGTGGAAAATTTAATTACTACGTCAAAATATTCTAATGAAAGAAAGGCGGTAAAGTAAACCGAATGAAAGGCATTCAGAAGAAACAGATAATGTAAAGGATGTATATTATGCTGAAAAATGGTAGTACGTTCTTTTTATTTATCCTTGCCTGTTGAAGGCGATGTTTTGTTTTCCATGGATCGCAAGGCGCACCAACATCTCTATCGTCAAATTGGAGATTACTGAAATAAGTTTTACAACGTGCAGAAAAATAATCCTAACGTGCTTCGTGCATGTTGTCAGAAAAAAATGTTCAAGTACGTGGAAGTTGGTGATTATGCGAAGAGTTTAGGCTAGTTGAACAAGGGGAAGGTGTCCTGGTGGGTGAATCAAGTGAAGGAATAAACAGGATCCTTTTAAAGCACATGGCCCAGGACCGGGAGGTAGAGAGACGGGTAGCGTGCTAAATTCGAGAAAGACCAGAGAACCACGACAGGGAAAAGCGATTGTTAAATATTTATGAATAATTGTATGAAATTCTATTATACTATAAAAGTGGTGGTAACTGGCTTTATTTACTAAGGCTCCAGTATAACAAACAATGGGGGGGTGCGAGGCTGAGGTGAAAAGAAGAACTGAAATGGAAAAAATATGATTTCAAAGCTGAAAAATATATGGAAGAACAGAAGTATCACCATCATTACGAAAATGCGCATAGTTAAGTCTCACATCTTCGAAATATTCATGTATGGCGCGTTGACTTGGACTCTGAGAGCAAACGAGAGACGTAGAAGAGATGCATTTAATACATGGTACTGAAGGAGAATGTTACAAATTCCATGGATAGCAAGGCAACTAATGCCTCCATTCTCGAAGAACTTAGAACCACTGACAAATTATCGACAATACGCATTTGACGAGCTCTTGGATTCCTAGTGTATATTGCTTGTGGCCGAGGAGATAGTTTGGAGAGGTTTGTGGTTGCTGGAGGCGTGGAAGGACGGCGCAAACGAGGATGAAACTCAATGTAATGGACTGACCAAGTAAAAGATGCAACTGAACTACCCTTAACAACTGCCCTTCGATCCGCGTAGGGCAGGAATTAATGGAGAGGATTCGTTGGAGGATGTCGTGGGAGCTACGATGCTCAATCATGAGCTACACGAAAAGATGGATGGTATAAAATTCTTCAATTGAAATAGTATTACACGTTTCAATAAATATATTCAAGTGCTAACCAGAAATAGTTCACACGGTAAAAAATGTATGAAAATGATACATAATCATTATACAAACACGTGAGGGAATAAATGACCCGGCATAATTCCAAATGGGGCACGGGCCTGGTATACAGTCTGGTGTATTTACCTCGCACACTTGAGTACCTTGTCCTTAGTTATGTACAGCGGACCAGATGTTGTGGATCGTTATGTTATTCGCATTCAACAACATGCCAAATTAAGTGGACCATCTTCAATGAATGGTATTAATCCATAATGGTTTGGGAGGATACTGAATTTTTTGAAGCTACTTATAAAAAGCCACTTGATGTAATTCAACCTAAAATATTGACGCATCAATGAAAAGAGATTGAGAGAGTGAATATTTGAAGATAAAAATAAACATTAGTTGAAATAAAGAAAAATGAATTTAGAAATGAAGAACACTGAATGTTGAATATGAGTGCGGAAGAAATGTTAAAATATTATGAAAGAAAGTAAATAACACGTGAGGAAAAAAATGTACTGGTGGTATGAGTTGAATGAAAAACAAGAATGGAAGAGTTTTGTTTGAAAAAGGAATGGTTCGCTCGAGATGGAATGAATATTTCGAAGGAATGTGTGAGAATGGAGATAGTAGTAGAAATTATTTTAAATCAAGTATTGTTAGTTCAGAATGACGAGCGTTTAGAAAATGTGAATGGAAGAAGTCTAGTAGAAGGACAAATGACTCTTAAAGACATGATAAAAAAGAAAACGTCAGATAATGATGAAGTTAGCATGGAACTAAAAGTGTGTGGGGCCAAGCTAATTTTCAGGTGGCTTTGATAATTTTTCAAAAGATGTCAAGATTTCTGGAGAAAGACTGGTGAGTGCAGTGATAGTTCCGTGATATATAGATAAGAGTGCAAGAATGAAATGTGGAAGTTACAGAACCACCAGTTTAGTTAATGTAGTAAGTTAGTAAACTGCACAGAAGGTTTTTGATAGAAATATTGAGCAGAAAGACTACAAAGAAAGTGTGATATGCTCATAGTATCTTTATAAGCATAAGATAATGTTTGGATCAAAAGACGGTGAAAACTAATAATATTTTAGCAATTGAGTTCTTTCTTTTCGAAGCAATACATCTTGCCGCACAGTTATTTAAAATTTACCCTATGAGCACTACTAAATGTTAACTTAATAAATATTTATTAAAAATAAGTTTTAAAATAACTTAAATGAACTAAGCAGTGTTTAGTTGGTTCAGATTAATTGCGGTCGCGATTGTATGTAGGTAGCGTCATAGATCTTAACATCACTTTTAGTGTGAAAGCAATAACTCTTTCGAAACGTCAGTTGTGCTCAGGACCAACTAAATACATCATCACCATCATCATCACCATTATCATCACCATCACGCCATGTCAGTATTAGGATAGGCAGAGAGAACTGATCGCCAGTTCTTTCTATCATAAAGTATCATTCGCTTCTACCACGTCTACACACCTTGTTACACATACTCTCTTATTCTGAAATTTCATAAATTTGATAGTGTTTGATTTTCTTGGTCTTCCTAAACTTCTCGTATATTTTATACAACCTGTATAGATTATTTTTTTAAATATTTCCTCATCCATTTTTCCACGTGGCTGAACCATCTCATTGCCCCTTTATTTATCTGAAGTACTGCATTTTTTGTACACTTTCATTATTATCGCACAATTTAAGTTTAATACACATTATGTGCAACGCTCATAATAATAATAATTTACATAACGCTGATTAAAAAGCGGATTCTCCTCAAAAGCGTTCCAACTCATAATTTTAACCCACTATTAATGACTGATGAAAAATAATAAGTTGAATGTAACGATAAGAAGGCTTACATTTCTACTGTGTATAATTATTAAAAAAATATGTTTTAAGGTTAATGTTTATTTTAGATTTTAACATTTTCTACAATTTCCGTTTTAATTATCCTTGAACTACTGTACAAAACATCAACCCTTATATTTGATGGGTAACGTATTATAATCACTGTTTAGTTTATCTTACAAAGGGCTCGGTAAAGGGGCTCGAAACTTGAATCAAAACAACAGAATTTAAATGGAAATGCTAGGAAAATTTTATAATAACCAATTTTATAGTTCCACTTAATGATACCTAAAATATAAAAAAAAACTAAGTTATAATTCACCATTAAAAAGTTTCATTCATAATTCGGAATAATTTTGTATTTGATAGGAAATGTGACCAACGTCGACTTGTTATAAAAATAAAAGCAGAAACTTCCTAACAAATCATATCGAATAAGCTTTTGGAAATAGTCGTATATTTGTATACATTATGTATATTGGTAGTGATCAATGCGAGAGATATCAGGGAAGGTTTATCGGAAGAAATATGTTACTCGGAATTATATGCAGCAGAATTTATTGTGACTGGAAGCGCTTTGTATGGATATGTTAAAAGGATTTTCTATACAACTCGCAAGAAAGATATTCTTCCAATGCCTTTCTATGGGGTAAATAACTAACCAAGGGAGAAAGAAAACTTTTGTTTTCCCCGATTTAGTTCAGTTTTTATAACATCACTGAATAATAGTCAGAAAATGCAATATTTTATATTATCGACTATAACAACTTTCGTTTTTATATTTATGTGTATATACTTGAATGAAAAAAGAACTGACTAAACAAATTTATAATGCATTTATGAATACCATAATTCGTTGAAGAGGATGACATTAAAATGATAATCAAACTACGTGAATTTTTTTATAAAAGAAAGTAAGGTAAAGAGTTAGAAAAACCGAAAGAACTGTGTTAAAAGTTGCCCAATAAAGAATACAGCATGATTTTGTGTATGTTCAACCAGTTTTGTATCTATAATTTTCGAACCTTAGATTAGGGTAGGTTAGATTTTCGAACTGTAGGCATTCCATCATTATTTTTCGTTGAATTTTGTTAAGCATTGTATTACTTTTGGTTGTTTAAAGTACAGCCTGGCAGACTTTTTGCTATACGACAAAATCTTTCAATAAATCAGTAGGAATTGAATCCATAAACTTAAAGTTAAAAAAACAGGTGTCTTACTAACTAGGTCACGGAAGTTTGTAACTATGTGGTAATTTCTGTCAACTAACGAAACGTCTAGAAATTCTAGAACGTTATTACAAATAAACACATAAAAAACCATTTTTTTTAGTTATTGAAAAAAAAATCAGTCCGTCTAGTAATTAAAGTGGTAAGTATTAGGTCATCAAATTAAAAAAAGGATATTAATATTGACTTTTTCTCCTTTTATTTAGACTTCTGGCACCCGAAATGCGACCATAGACGTTTGAGACGTTTGATCTCGATTATTAGGATATTAAAATTATGTTTATTATCTCTCCTGGACTTATATACCATATAATACGTTTTCAAGCATGGATAAGTGTCATTGGATACATTGTCAAGCTTGAATAAGTGTCATTGAATACATTGTCAAGCTTGGATAAGTGTCATTGGATACATTGTCAAGCTTGGATAAGTGTCATTGGATACATTTTTCAAGCACGAATAAGTGTCGTTGGATACATTTTCAAAGATGGATAAGTGTCAAGTCAAAGGTGCTTATGTTGTATGTTACAGTATTGTTACTCGAAGTCATTGGCAACGGAGAGCGAAACCCGCCTAATCCAGTGGTTCTTATTTTATTTTCCAAACACAATCTTCAACGTGCGTAATGCAGACTTTCTTAGCTTGTTAAATGAATCAATTGATAAATCTAAAAAATATAATTTTTCTTTGTCGAAATTTCAACTCACCGGAAATAAATTATATTTTTTAATTTATTTATAGAAACACTTTCAAAATTGTATTTTCATATCTTAACACTTTTCGTGCCGGTGATAAACTTCAGGGCTTTAACTTATATTTATTGGATACCTACAAAGTTTAAAAATACTTGGTTCGTAACAAAGTGAATTATTTCCAAAGTCTCCTTTCGGCTATGATATATATCCGCAATTAACTGCAGGCAGCTTTGGAATTTAAAATTTGATATTGGAACTTGTCCAAGAGGTCGGTTATTACATTTTTTACTGCTTACCGAGTTCTGAAACAATGAATTCTGAAGGAGGAGTATTAAATTTAACTGTTACAAAAGGGTTGAAAAATTGTCGAGTTACAGAATGGCTCAATATTTAATATAATTGTTTTATAAGTTCTTTGCCAGAAATATAACACTAAGATTTTTTCTCAATAGCCTTTATCGAAAATAGCGTGTTCATTGAGATACAATATAATTAAAAATAAACGGCATTTGATAATTACAGTAGAATTTGGTTATTACGAGCACGGATATAAAGAGATCACTGCTATAGTGAGCCAAACTTTATAATGATTTTAATTTATGCGCATTTCCATACAATTGCTTCCAGTTATAACAAACATATTTCATGCAAACATTTTGAATAACTTGGGTGCATGAAAAAAATCAATTAAGTATATGAAAAAGCAGTGTTTAAATTTTTTTTTTTTATTCTTATGTTTAATCACGGAAGTTTGTCACTTTTGCCTATCTTCTTAGGAACATGGCATAATGGTGTACTTTTATTTATAATTGTTGATCATTGTATGACCACATCTTGTAAAATAACATTGTGAAATGAATTGTGTGTTTTTAAATGTTTTGTTTGGTAAGGCATATTTTATACAGATGCACAATTTAAAAACAATAATATTGTTATCAAATATCATAATTTAAAAAAAATAGCTACCAAGTAATAGTATACTTCAATTTGATATAATAAATTATGGCTATAACAAGCTTATTCTGTTAGTATTGTCTTGATCGTTATAACCAATTCCAACTGTATTTTAAAAATTACAAACAAAATTTTATCAAATAGCTTAAATCACATAGTGGATCTGGAAAAAAAACAGATAGAAATATATGTCTTATTATTATACTAAAAATGTAAAACGATACTTGAAAACTATCATTAAACGATATAATTTGAATAATTTGAAATTCGGTTGCTGAAAGTGAAGAGGAACTACAAGAGGCCTTAACAACTATGGAAAGTATTCTTCAAAATAACTACAGTATGAAGATAAATAAAGACAAAACAAAGCTGCTGACTGTAGGCCGAGCGCAGCGCCAGATGAGAATAGTGATGTCGGGTAAACCACTAAAGAACACCAAGGAGTTTGTCTACCTCGGGAGCAAAATAACATGGGACGGTCGGTCCAAGAGCGAGGTCGACAGCCGTATACATCAGGCTAGACTTGCATTTAATAAAAGGTCGAAAATAATAGAATCAAATAATATAGACCTAAAACTGAGAATACTCCTCATCAAGACCTATGTATGGAGTATCTTGATGTACGGCTGCGAGACATGGTGCCTATCCGAAAGAGATAGACGAAGACTAGAGGCTTTTGAGATGTGGTCCTATAGAAGACTATTAGGAATTTCCTGGAGAGACCGCATCACAAATGAAGAGGTTCTCCAACGAATCGAAGGAGGAAGGCACCTGCTCAGGATCCTGTCCGAAAGGCGTGCAAGATGGATCGGTCATATAATACGACAAGAGGGCCTCTTGCATGCCATAATGGAGGGTATGACCGAGGGGACAAACTCTAGGGGACGCCCACGCCGAGAGTACCTGGAGGACCTGTTGGTGGACGTGCGCTGCTCAACATATACAGACTTAAAAAGAGCCGCACAGGACAGGAGGGAATGGAGGTGAAGAGTTCAAATTGCTGCAAACCAGTCTTAGGACTGCAACCACGGAAAAAAATTTGAAATTTTCAATCCAGAATCCAATAGATTGTAAATCAAACATGCTTACTACTTGATCCGTACTTTATACAAGTAACTAATCCTCAATATCACTAGACCGAAGATTACTTGAATTGAGTGTATTTGAGTGGTATATGTGCATTTAACTAATTTAACCGTAACGCTGGCAGATTCAAAATTGCCATTGACCTACTGCAAGAATCGTTATTCTATCATCACGCAATTGTGATCAAGAGGCTTTATTTCATCATATTGTTCATGTCTGAGCATCGTGACTTACATGATAGCCCTTGATGGCGTATCTCCATCCATCCTTGCACTCCGCAGTTTAAAGAACAGTTTTATTTATTTATTTATTTATTATTACACATGACAAGAAATATACACAATTTGAGAAAAAACAACAGGTAATTTGATTTGGACATATAATTTTAATGGATCTGGGTTTGTTGCCTTTCATTTGTCGTATCATCAGTAAATTAGGCTTTTGCCTGTATCTCACTGAGGATATTTAGCATGAAAAAATAAATCGATACTTCTTTCCGATTTTTGATTACACAAAAACAAAACCCCGTTGCACGCTCTCATCAACCTGACAAACAGTGACACTCAACTACAACTGGAAACATCTTACGAAACTCAACTCCTCACACATTATCACTCCAGAAAGACCAAAAATATTCATCCCACAATATACCGCACACAATCATAAGAATAAAAATCAAAACAAATTCAAAACAAAAAAAAAAGAAGAAAAAAAGAAAAACACACAGAAACACAAATACAAAAATAACCAAAATTAAAACAACAAGAAGAGACCCACACTCACGAGATCACATAAATCCTTTCCACTCGTCATTCATCCTGAAAGCCCAAGTACTCAAAATCCTGTCGCAATAACAACCACGCTCCGATCGACTGTCTAAATGGTTTTCCTATCTTTACTTGTATTGAAGTCGGCACGCCATTGTATGTAATGGGAGCCAAATAAGCATATTGCCTTTGGGCAAAAGAGGTTTTAACTCTAGGGATGGTGAACACTTCATTTCTCCTTGTGTGTTCCTACGTTCCACATTTTCAGCGACCTCAAGTCTCTTCTTATTGTCTTTTTGCCCTCAACCAATGAACCCAATCAATAAGGGAACGAGTCGTAAGCATAATATGTCGGTTAATTTAAATTTTTCAAGAATGAAGGCATTAAAGGCTTTATAATTTTACCTTACTATTCCATTGCGCTTCGTTTCGATTAATATATGTGACTTCTTTTATATAACTCTTCTGTAAGAGTTCCTCTCTGCAGCTACAACAACTAGACTGAATGTATGACATTGTTTGAGGTGAATGACTGCGCAGTGACGTATAAGACTTCCGCGAGAAAGGTCACTGGTTAGACTTCCGTATTATGCTACTCCCCTCGAGTGCCACGAGCATTTTTTTACGCCTAGTATTCGGAGTAATAAGGATACCTTAGATTTCGGTCATACCTATTCTTTAAAAAAAGGAAAAAAAAAACATGCCGGTGTGCTTTAATCGTCTCACTTCAGTGTGTCGTCGTATTCGGTACAGTGACGTACCCGGTGAGTTTACTGATGTAAAACGGTTCCCTCACTTGAAGAGGAAAAAGAAAGAACTAAACATAAATTCCATGCTACAACTTCGCTTTTCAACTAAATTGACGTTGGAATAGCGAGGGGATCATCGACTACGAGGTCCAGCAACGACTACGAGGTCCAATAACGACTAAAATGTCCAGCAACGACGACAAACAATGTAATAATAGAGTAATGTTTGAACCTTCACTGTTCACAATACACCATTTACAATTTACATCGTATATTTCAAAGGCAAACCGTAGAATACAAATTCAAAAAAATGCTATAAGCCCTCAGTTTTGTGAATATGTGAATATGAATAAACGTTTCAATACGCAAAGCCTGTGACAAACTGTTTTCATTCTCACGACTCTTTATAAACCATTGTTCAAACAGAAAAAAAAACCTTACACATACTCTATACATATTATCATATGATATAACATCCCTTACATTTTTACTTTTTCTTTATTCTGAATCTGGTCGAATTGATCCAGCAACGTTTTATTCTATCTATTTCTTCTTAACACACTTTGCATTTCTGACATTTACACTCGCTTTACCATAATTTTGTTATTCGTTGTCTCCATATTTCGGATCTAGATAGTGAATTGCAAATCGACTTACAACTCACCAGACTATGGCCCCCTATAATATTGACATTTAATGGCATCTAAGTTTTTGTGCGCTTGTGATTATTATTTTTGAAAACGGCATAATTATTTTGGAAAATGGCATAATTATTTTTGAAAATGGCATAAATATTTTTGAAAATGGCATAATCATTTTTGAAAATGGCATAATTATTTTTGAAAATGGCATAATTATTTTTGAAATGGCATAATTATTTTTGAAAACGGCATATTGAGTTTATATTACCATAAAAGAAATCTTACAATACATGTTGATAATTACGGACAGAATACTCCTCATCAAGACCTATGTATGGAGTATCTTGATGTACGGCTGCGAGACATGGTGCCTATCCGAAAGAGATAGACGAAGACTAGAGGCTTTTGAGATGTGGTCCTATAGAAGACTATTAGGAATTTCCTGGAGAGACCGCATCACAAATGAAGAGGTTCTCCAACGAATCGAAGGAGGAAGGCACCTGCTCAGGATCCTGTCCGAAAGGCGTGCAAGATGGATCGGGCATATAATACGACAAGAGGGCCTCTTGCATGCCATAATGGAGGGCATGACCGAGGGGACAAACTCTAGGGGACGCCCACGCC
Organism: Odontocerum albicorne; assembly: GCA_949825065.1. Lineage (NCBI taxonomy): Eukaryota > Metazoa > Arthropoda > Insecta > Trichoptera > Odontoceridae > Odontocerum > Odontocerum albicorne. The sequence continues at coordinate 6,365,887 of OX463846.1, read as the reverse complement.
GAGAGTACCTGGAGGACCTGTTGGTGGACGTGCGCTGCTCAACATACACAGACTTAAAAAGAGCCGCACAGGACAGGGGGGAATGGAGGAGAAGAGTTCAAATTGCTGCAAACCAGTCTTAGGACTGCAACCACGGAACGGAATTACGGACGAAAAACCATAAGTGACGTACCTACCTACTTTTGAAGTTTATTCGGTACGACTGTGAAACAAATTTCTTAGGTGTATCTGATGTGTACCATCCTTATTTACGTTTAAGAGGTAATTGAACAAATATTATAATTTGTTTTATCAAACACGGTTTATTCCCCTCTATGTGGAATAAACAGTGTTTGATAAAACAAATAATTTACAATGTATTTAAACCTCCACAATAGTAATGCCTTAACTATAAATAATATATGAATAAATATTATGTTACTCAGAATATCCTTTCAACTTAATTTTCCTTTATTCATTTTCTTACCCTTAAACTACCCTTTTTACTTCCGCCATTATTGATAGAGACTAGTCATTTATTTGTTGTTTTTTTTATTAAATTTAAACGTATATTTTTTTGTAGAATCTGTCATGGATTAAGAGTTAAATAATTCCGAGATGAGTTGATTGGTTGGGAGAAATTACTGTATACTGATAAACTGTGTACACATAAGAATGAAAATAAATAAATTAAAACATTCCGACTTTTCAATTTTAACTAACTGGCAATGGTTCCTAGAAATAATTGTATTTAATTTTCAAAACACGAAATTTCTTTTGTAGCAACACAGACTATAATTAAAATTGCTTTTATTCATTTCCGACAGTACTAATGAGAAATTGATGAGAACAAAAGGCAAGAATAAAGCCTGAAGTCATTTACAAACAGTGGAATAATTTTTGTTTAAGCTCGTAATTCATTTATGGATGGTGTTTTGTTTCTTCACAGATTTTACGAATTGCAAATGCTTTGTAATGAAAATATTATAAAAAGCAAATGTTTAAGAAAAAAGACCACACAGATTCGAAAAAAATGGCAGCAGGCTAAGAGCATTGCTATCTAAGGTGGGGGTTCAAGGACCGGTGCCTTTTCGTGGGCTAGCGGTAGCCGGTCTGCAGCCCGGCACTGGCCGTGATAGCAGTGGACCGTAACCTTAGTTAAGTCTATGGCTGCTTGAACTTAAATTGTTTAAAGTATTAACATATTATATTTCTTTGAAATAAATAAAACTATATTTATAAAACTTTTTTATATTCCCTCTTCAAAGATGACCAACGACCTCCGTAGCATTCTTAACTTCTACCTGGTGGTTTCGGGTTTAGCTCCCGATTGTACCCAAAAAAAATATGTCAGTCTTGTAAAAGGGTATATATGATAACGATACTCGCAAGCGCCATGCGGTTGAGTTGCCCACACTTTCAATGATGAACCGCAAATTTCATGCCTACTCCAGAGGTTCTTAAGCCGAAAGCTTGCTTACTGGATCTTCAAAAAATGAAGCCGAACTTTAAGTGGCACTGAAATATATATACCAGGCTACCCCACGAAAAAGTTTCAGTAGCACTGATCTAAAATATGTATAATAAAATCATTGTTTCTTTCACTGTTCTTAGACTGTTGTAAAAAGTCATGGTGTTGCCTAAAATGTTGTGCGGAATAAAGATATGGGGAAGTACGTATCAAAAACATTTCTTCTTCTTCTTCTAAGTGCCCTGTCGGGTCCCCCCAACGTTGGCGATCACTTCGGCGAATCCGTCTCGGTCCTGAGCCGCCCGGAACAGCTCCTCTACACTCTGGATGCCGGTCCACTCCCTCACATTCCGCAGCCAGGACATCTGTCTTCTTCCGGGCCCCCGGTGTTCCTCGATTTTCCCCTTCAATATAAGCTGGAGCAAGTGGTACTTCTCTCCACGCAGCACGTGACCCAGATATGAAATCTTTCTAACTTTTATAGTGGACAACAACTCCCTGTCAGCTCTGGCTCGCCTCAGGACTTCGGTATTTGTCACCATGTCTGTCCAGGGAATTTTGAGCATTCGACGATGCAACCACATTTCAAATGCTTCCAGTCTGTTCATTGCCTGGACTTTCAAGGTCCATGTTTCACAACCGTACAATAAAACAGACCACACATAGCATCTTATCATCCTCTGACGGAGTTTCAAATTTAAGTTGTCATCACAGAAGAGCGACTTCATTTTATTAAATGCAGTTCTTGCTGCCTCAATTCTGCACCGGATTTCCACATCCGGGTCGAGAGACTGCGTGAGTATGCTGCCGAGGTATCTGAATTTCTCCACCCTTTCGACGCTACGGCCGTTCAAACGCAATACTGACCCACTGTAATCCAACCGCCCGAATGTCATCCACTTGGTTTTACTGACATTTATTGTAAGACCCACTCTTTCACCGGACTCGTCAACAAGATTAAGGTCCTGAAGATCATTGACGATCATTGACGCAAAAATATTTACAATACAACAAATTAAAGACTTTAAAAAATATATTTATTTTATTTTTAAGAAATTATACAAAACACAAAAAAAAACTTGTAAGAAAAACATAAAAAAATACGGAAACCAAAACACTATCATAAATAGTCTAAACAAATTTCGTACAATGTTTGAATAATATTCTCAAGTGACGATAGAGAAACGAGTAGATATTGCACAAGGCAAGGTACTACGGGACTCTACAAAATTCCCTTAAGCCATAATCATCATGTAGAAAGAACGATGCAAAAAGATTTTTTAGTATTCCCCCATTTACGCGGTAAATACGTTACAAGAAATTTCACTTAAACCGAAAATGCGCAAAACGATACGAATATTTAATTAATTGATTATTGTATTTCTTTTTATATATTTTTGTGATTTTTTTCCCCATGCTGAAAGAGATTTGTAAAGTTACACCTGTCTTATTCCGCCCTTTATATTTTGTTTTCAATTTGTTTTTCAATGATTTGTCTTTGACGGCCCCGTATAGTGTTAGTAACATGTCATATCGATTTTATACATGTTTCTTTCTAATTGTTTTAGTTGTAATGGTTTAAAATTATTTTTTTATATATTCTGTCCGTAATATCATATGTTGAGCACTGGCTCTTTTGTTATTTTGTAAATAAGATACATTGTACCGTTTAGTTATTGTATAAATAAATACCATAAATAATATCAAAATCCGTCGTAGAACGAATGAATGAAAAAATACTAACATAATAAACATGTTGTAATTTGTTTTATAAAACACTGTTTATTCCACTTTTTGTAACGGTATAACCCTACCGGTTTCAAGGTTTTCACCTCATCATCAGGGGAGCACAAACAATACTGAATTCCAAGACATGACTTGTACCAGTTCGAACAGAATTCAGTATTGCTTGTGCTCCCCTGATGATGAGGTGAAAACCCTTAAAACCGGTAGGGTTATACCGTTACAAAAAGTGGAATAAACAGTGTTTGATAAAAAACAAATTACAATGTATTTAAACCTCCGCAATGTTAATGCCTTAACTATAAATAATACATAATTAACATACATATATAGTACAAATGTGAGTGGAAAAAGTGGTACAGGAAGTCTTAGGAAAATATGATTGGATAAAGTTGAGCTGTTTGACAAGATGTATGGATATAGAAAAATCGAAATATGCGTTTCAAAACAGGAAAGTCAAATGATCTGTTTTTCTTATCCTACCCTAGCAAGGAGTTTAATAATTACGTTTTTATATAAGAATTGAATAACTTTGTAGAAGAATAGTATTCAAAATATATTTTTCCCTCCCACGAGCTATAAAAGTATCTTTAGAAGCTTCTCTCCCGTTTATATTTCCAAGTTTATTGGCGCAGACAATGGTAAAACAACAGTTTCCTCGAGGAGGATAAACAGAACCCTTTTGGTGAAGTTACTTTCCTTGACATGCGTTGAAAAGTTCAATATTTACTGGATTCAAATACAACATAAAAGGATTTCAGTGGTTCAAATACGTGCATATTTTGCATTTTTAAAAAAACTTTTGAAACACGTTGTTTATGGATTACCTTAATATCCGAATTTGCAATTTATTTTTATCAAACACTGTTTATTCCACTTTTTTGTAACGGTATAAACCTACCGGTTTCAAGGCTTTCACTTCATCTTTAGGGGAGCACAAACAATACTAAATTCTGCTCGAGCTGGTACGATGATGCCAAATTCTTACATAGCAGTAGTAACGGAAATAAATTGGACAGATTAGAGGCCCTAGAAATTTCTAAGTTAGTACATCGATCCGAACATCTGGTGAACAGTTATATACCAAAAATCTCTCCGCTCTTGGCCAAAATCGTCCCATGCCTCCCTCACCCCTCAGCCTCCAACCGTTGAAGCGTGTATATCGGTACCAGTTCGAACATAATTTAGTCTTGTTTGTGCTTCCCTGAAGATGAGGTGAAACCCTTGAAACCGGTAGGGTTATACCGTTACAAAAAAGTGGAATAAACAGTAATAAAAATAAATTACAATATCTTTAAACCTCCACAACGTTAATGCCTTAACTATAAACAACATAATATCCGAATAACTCAAAATTAAAATACACTAACTACACCTAAAGCAGAATGTGTTACTGTAACATATTGAAAGATCTGCAAAAGTTTACATTTTTACTTGATATGTTTTCTGCGGTGTTCCTACCAAATATGTTTTTTTTTAAATATATGTAGATGCAAGGAAGCACTTAATTCACCACCACCTTCATTTTCTTACACTTTACTTCTAAATATTAATTTTGTATTTTTTTTAGTGTGTCTGTAGTACTGGTTTGAAATCCCGAGATCTACTCACAAAAGGGCGCTATAAAGATTGTGAGAAGTGTAAAGTTTATTTTACGTACACACCATCAAACTGTTCCGTCAGTGAAGATAGAGAAATCAAAGTACTCACAGTTCTTATCACGGCATCTTTTGGTTATTCCACATTAATACATCATACTGATTTTTCATTTTATCTGATAAAACCCTTTCTTCTTTCTAAATGTCATTAACTTTGTCTAAATTTAACCATTTTTTATCTAATTCTTTCACGCTTCTCAATTACACACTCATTTTGTATTGTCAACCTTTTTGTCACTCATTAAAAACCAACTCAGAGTAATATTTTTCCTCATGATTATAACATCACTCACTAGTTAAATGTATCCTTAACAACTTCATTCTGAATTCTTCCATACATTGTCACATCACATATAATCATTTTAAAAGCAAACACAGTTTGACTTTTGTCATTCTTCTTTCACGCCTATGTTTCACTTCCATACGTTAAACTTATGTTTTATTTTGTACATAGTACAGATTTTCGTATAAAGTACAATCTGGTAGATTTATTGCCATGTAGCGATTTGTTCCAACTAACCAGAAACTGTAATCCTTTTAAATCAACACTGTAATCCTTTTTCAAAACAACCAGAGTTATGATGGGAATCGAAACCGCAGCACAGTTCAAATGCAGCCATCTTTTCAACTAAGCCACGGAGATCGTTAATACTAATTTAACATTGCGAACTATCTACAACTGAAGAATCTGATGTAACTTGAATAAAATTTAGCACTACGAGGCCGTTTGACCACATCAAACGAACGGGTGCGATGAAATATGAACGTGACTAATAAACGCGAGAAAGCAATACCAAGAAAAGTATTATTAGACTATGTTGATGATAATTCGAAGGAAAGAAAGTTAAGATTAATTGAAGGTATTGTAAGTATGGATGGAGAGAAGACGAAGGAAGTATTTGTTAGTAAAGAATGCTGCGTACTATGTCAACTATAGCAGAGAAACCACCTGATGATTTGTATGTACTGTATTTGCCCGACTTTAGGGCCCGGTCGGGCTTATTGGCCCGACTTTTATTCTGATTATAAAGCAACTCATATTTTTGTGTTGGTTTTTTTAATAAAAATCTCGTCAAAACGGTATATCTCGGCAAAGTCCGCTCAAAACGGTGTGTTAAAAAATACAAACTTTCTAATTTGACAGTAAAACTTTCGAATATTTATAGTTTAATCCTATGAATATCTCGTGCAAATAAATAAATTGTAATTTATTTTTAACAAACACTGTTTATTCCAATTTTTTGTGACGGTATAACCCTACCGGTTTCAAGGCTTTCACCTCATCTTCAGGGGAGCGCAAACAAGACTAAATGCTGTTCGAACTGGTACCGATATAGACACTTCAACGGTTGGAGGCTGGGGGGTGAGGAAGGCTAGGGATAATTTCGGCCAAGAGCGGGGAGATTTTGGGGAAATAACTGTTCAATAGATGCTCCGATCGGTATACTGACTTAGAAATTTCTAGGGCCTCTAATCTGTCCAATTTATTTCCGTTGCCGCAAATATGTAAGAATTTGGCATCATCGATAGAAAAAGTATGATTCTCACGGTGACAATGATTAGCCATTTCAGAATAAATTAGAGGATTTGTTAAGGCAGATTGGTGTTCACGAAATCTCTTTTCAAAAGGTCTTCATATCTTTCCTATATAGAAATTATCACAGTCAGCACATAAAAGTTTATACACACCACTGTTGCTAAGTATTCCATTTTTGCCTTTCCTATTAAATAAGAGTTTCCGGAGATTAAAGTTAGTGTAAAAAGCTGGCTTTATGTGACTTGGAATATTTTTGGTTATTTCATTTGATATATTTTTTATAAATAGGACTTTGCTCCATTTATAGGTATGCTTATAGGTGTCGTTAAATATATAATCTTTTATAAGTTTCTTTTTTCTTTTGTTTTTTAAAAGTGAATCAATGAGGCTTCCAGGATAGCCATTATTTGTAGCAATATTTTTGATGGTTATTGATTCCTTTTTAAAATTGTCGTCGGTTAATGGGACACTGAGCAATCTATGAAGCATACAGTTAAAGGCGGCGAATTTATGATCATTAGGATTTATGATTATTATGTGCTGACTGTGATAATTTCTATATAGGAAAGACAGGAAGACCTTTTGAAAAGAGATTTCGTGAACACCAATCTGCCTTAACAAATCCTCTAATTTATTCTGAAATGGCTAATCATTGTCACCGTGAGAATCATACTTTTTCTATCGATGATGCCAAATTCTTACATATTAGCGGCAACGGAAATAAATTGGACAGATTAGAGGCCCTAGAAATTTCTAAGTCAGTATACCGATCGGAGCATCTGTTGAACAGTTATTTCCCCAAAATCTCCCCGCTCTTGGCCGAAATTATCCCTAGCCTTCCTCACCCCCCAGCCTTCAACCGTTGAAGTGTCTATATCGGTACCAGTTCGAACAGCATTTAGTCTTGTTTGCGCTCCCCTGAAGATGAGGTGAAAGCCTTGAAACCGGTAGGGTTATACCGTCACAAAAAAGTGGAATAAACAGTGTTTGTTAAAAATAAATTACAATGCCTTTAAACCTCCACAACGTTTATGCCTTAACTATAAACAACAAATAAATAAATACATTTATGGGAGCTTAAATTAAGCAGACGAGTAGATACATATTTTGGTTTTAAATTTTTGTTCAACTCCCACGTCAAAGGCTGTTATAGGAAGATAAATTTAAGTGAAAACTTTCGACTTACTTCTATTTCATTAACAAACAACCAACTTGATACAAATTTCATTTCTCGGAGGATACACCAATTGTTAGCAAAGGGTTGTTCCGAGTAAATGTTTTGTAGCGGATTATTTCTTTGACAATCCCTGCCCCCTGGAACCGTTAATCAGAATGTTGGGAATTGAGTTGGAATTGTTATTACGGGAAATGAAGTGTATGGGTGAAATTAAAATAATAGGGAAAGGAAGTCTGTCTGTTGGTGATTTAAGGACCTCAAATGAATTCAAATTTTGAGAAAATTGAGAAAGTCAAAGTATCATTTGCCCATTCATATAAAAATATAGAATTCACTGATATCACTACAGCAACCTTACGTCATATCAGTGAAATTAATATAGTGACTTAAGTCAATTAGAGTTGATAAAAATACAGGTGATGCAAACTGTGTTGATAAAATTGAACGCATATAGCGGAGATTTTTACGATTTGTAAACTCTAACTGCATATATCATCCAAAAACTAAGTTGTACTATGATGTGCTGTTGAAAATGATGAGGTTATCAACTTTGTCAGATGTGTGACCTCACAACTTTGTTTAAGATTACGTTATTTATAGTTAAGCCATTAACACTGTGTAGGTTTAAAGATATTGTAATTTATTATATTATTTAGTTAAGGTATTAACATTGTGGAAGTTTAAAGACATTGTAATTTGTTTTTAACAAACACTGTTTATTCCACTTTTTGTAACGGTATAACCCTACCGGTTTCAAGGCTTTCACCTCGTGATCAGGGGAGCACAAACAATACTGAATTCTTTTCGAACTGGTACAAGTCATGTCTTGGAATTCAGTATTGTTTGTGCTCCCCTGATGATGAGGTGAAAACCTTAAAACCGGTACGGTTATACCGTTACAAAAAGTGGAATAAACAGTGTTGGATAAAAACAAATTACAAATTGTAATTTGTTTAGTTGGGCTAAACAAATTACAATTGTTTAAGATTGTTAGCTCGTATTTGAATAGTTCGAAACTTATTTAGCTTGTTAAGTCGCACGTTACTTGTAGACCCACTCGTCAAAATGTTTATTCCATAGTGAAATTGTTGCAAATAATTATCTGTATAAGTTTAACACAAGACTGCACGAATTGGACGGTCAATATGAGCATTGTATGGATTTTCATGTGGCCTTGGCAATACACAGGAGTAAAGTAAAGTATATAAGTTGTTCTAGCCGGGATGAATTGATTGAATTGTATGGATTTGCTTTATTGTGTTGATCGACTTGAACTGTTTTTTTTCCCTATCGTATAAAATTCCTTCTTCAGCACTATGTGACGTCATGCTCATAAAAAAATAAAGAAGATTTCGATCTTCTAGTGTAGATCGCGCTGAATGGGGACTTATTTTGTCCCCCATTACAGGGTAGGTAAAGGTGGGATCGAACTGAACTGAACTGATCAATATAATGCAATCGTGTTAAGAACAAACCGCATCTCACAGTTTTGAGCAAAAATGAGGTATTATTTTTAATATCAGTGCTACCCACTTTATTTTATTTCAATAGGTAATCGCTCAAATATCAGATATTTTCCATTATAGGAGAGATAAAGCTTTTTTTATTTTTCTAAAGGGGTAAATACGAGTATATAGAACTGAAACTATAACCTTAACATACTTCAGAAAAATAGCGTACTTTTAAGGATTTTTATGTCTTAAAAAGAAAATAAAAATATATTTCAATGAATTCTTTTATATGAACATATTAAAAAAAAGGGTTTCTAGTAAGCTGTCTTAAACTTATATGATAATAGTTTGAGCTTTATATGACGATATAAACCAACAAGCCATCGGCAGAATAATACAGCGCCAAACTTTTATTAGCTGGATTGACGAAATCCAGGAATTCGAAGACGCGTTACGTCACACTCGTATGATGCGAGGATAAAAAGGGGGAAGGATTTCACGGAGAGGTCTTCAAAGATGCTGCATTGTTAAGATTTTATATTCCGCATATTAATTTGCTTTTGATGTATCCCTTTTTCTATTCAGATCCATAAGTAACGTCAAAAATTAATTTGAATATATTTTAAGTATTTTAAGACAAACTGGTTGCAAACTTCAACTGGAAAATTTTTCAGCGACAGCTTTAAATGAACTTCGTGGTCTAGTTAACAAAACACGTCTTGTAACCCGAAGGAAGAACGACCTCCGTGGCCTGGTGGTTAGATCCCCGCTGGAACCCATTTTTTTTAAAATGGGATTCCAGTCTGATTTTTACTTAGGGCCCTTTAAAAACTTATTTCAGGTTGGTTGGAAGAGATTGCCACATGGCAATAAACTTGCCAGGATAAAAAAAAAGGTTTGATTCTCGTTTAAATCCATATATTTTATTTTTCAGCCTGGATAACGCTTAAATCACCTTAAATATATTTCTGGTTACCATGGCAATATGCCCGCTAGATTTTACTTAAGTGTAACACAATGCGATTTTTTTGGTAAATATTAAAATATTAGCTTACTTCAATAACTTTTTGTTCATTCACCAGTTTTACTTAGGAATCACCTATAGTGAGTTTACGAACAAATGTGATGCTTTCATTACCTGTGCCATGCAAGATTTCAAAATATTTAAAACTTAAATCAATTGTGAGAGGGGGTTATGGGCACATTGTGTTTTCTCATTTGATTTTAAATATATATTTATTGTTTTTCACACACACTTCACAGGTTATACGCAACACAATACATTTTTCCAGGTCAGATATGCCAATATGTTATTAACACATGAGTACAAACACTCCTACAGTACTATGCAATACATAATACAATATCGCAGCAAATGATAACTACCTTACTACTCCTTTGTACACATTAAATATCAATAAGGCCTCATTCAACACAACAATACCAACACATCAAATGATAGCTAAATGGTAAACGTTAAAAATCTTCACTCCGCTTCTATTATTTATTCAGCACTATATGGTCACTTAGATAAAAATATAATAAAAATATGATTGTAGTTTATTTCGAAAAACACTGTTTCTTTCATTTAATATAACGGTATAACCCCACCTTAAATTTTGTTTGTGCTACTCTGATGGTGAAATGAAAATCTGGAAGCAGGTAGGGTTATTTATACCATTATATAAAGTAGAATAAACAGTGTTTTACTAAAGAATTTACATTATATTCAAACCTCCACAGTGTTAAAGTTTTAATTATGAATAATATAAAAAAAAAATTAATGAATTATTGCAGCACGTGCCTCATTTTATGTACAAAATATTGTTTTTTTTTTTAATTGTGAGTTACGAAATATTGTTTTATTTTTAGCGATTTATTTTTGTAGTTCCATCAAAAGTTTAAATCATTAAAAATATTATATTGCATTCAATAGCATGCTCTTAGAGTAGAAAATTAATAAAATAACTTCATCACGTAATTGAAATCCCCTTTCTGTTATGGGGGTTGAACCGTATCACGAGCTGTACCTAACAAATTGGCTAATTTAATTAACATGTGCAAGAAGATAGATGGTATTCTATTGTAATTCTCTTAGGTCTCGGTCATTTATTATTAAATATATCCCGTGTTTTCATGGTGCGGTCGAGTAGGCGAGGAAAATAAATCCTGTGTCAAAAAGTCCTAGTGATGAATAGCCGTGCTTCCGCTGGAATTTTGTCTCTGAAACTTTTCAGGCACACCTTAAGTGACCAAATGTACTGATTATTCAGAACAACGGTGATTGGAAAGAATTGTTTCTGATTTAAAATTTGTGACCGAATTGTACCGACATCAATGAAATTGTAAAGTCAACAATAATTATTGACTTGATATAATTAATTGTAAGACTGGTTACGTTTTCGTGTGATGATTTTCAACAAGTGTCAATACAGTTCATATTTTAGTCTACAATCAAATACGGCCTTTCCTAGCTCCTGTATACAAATGCATGAATAAATCATAGTTTTAATCATTTGCTCAGTTTAAGCATAAAGCACATTCAGTACTGTTGAAAATTGTACGCAACTCCCTTTAATGGTCTAGTCTAGTTGGTAAGAATTCTGGGTTCTAGCTCAGAATAACTCATTAAGTTCATTTTTGGTTTTCATACTCGGAATATTACTTGTTGCACTATAGATCTTATAAGATCACTAGGTAAGTTAGCTATAAATTGCACTATAGATCTTATAAGATCACTAGGTTGAACTGTATACAACAAAAGTGTCATGTTCTGTCAGTGAAATAATTTACGTTTGAGAAAGCACATCTTCAAAGAAATCAGCTGGAAGACTAAAAAATCGGAACCAATACATATATGAGATATATGGCTGACAATGGTATATAACTAGTCCAAGATAGATAATAGCATTAGTTAGATTAAACTGTGTTAAAAAATAAGGTATTGCTAACTTCGGGTTAATAGATTTTAAAACAAAGCAAATGTGAAATGATATGAGATTTTTTATAAAATAATTCTTTTTAACTTTATATGAAACCAAAAATATAAAAAAATATGTCAAAATTGTCTGAGGGCGTAGTGAGATTATAATACTCACCAAGTAACTCCATCAAGAATACAGTATATTTTTAATATATAATTTTTGAAAAATTATGAATTTAGCATACATTTATTTACTGATAAATTTTGAGAGATGATATTATTTACCTACCTAGCTTTTTTGTACGTTTTTTCATTGCATTTAATTTTTTTATTCATTTGATAAACAAAGCAGTTTATTATTTCATGTAGTAAATGTTGTTTTAGTGATTTTGACACTAAGCAGAAACAAAAAAACCTTTGAAAACGCGGCGA